>JAQIWG010003326.1:0-18121 GCA_034695025.1 Chamaedrilus cognettii
GGACGAAGCAGACAGCTTGCGAACTCATGCAGGCCCACCCACGACTCCGTTTCTCTCGGCGCACTGACGACGGCTCGAACGCGTGTCTCGAGAAGTTGAGCAGCTCTCAGACGAGCCCCGCGTGGAAGCCGTTTGAGAATTTCTCCTCTGGGTCGGCGAAATTGTAAATCCGAATGATTAAATCTAACTGAAGTGTTAAGTTCGTGGCTAGTGTTGGAGAGAGATGGGATGACGCGCGGAAGATCGCCGGAACCTGGACAGTGCGTACCAGCCGGGCCGTGGGCGCGTAGGTGGCCATCGAAGCGAAGTGCGATTGCTTTATTGTATGATGGGCACGGTTTTGTAAGCGACGACTTTGCAATAGTCTGCGAGAACTTCAATGATGCCATCATACAGAGCAGTAGGCACGGCCTTCCAGCCCTATTTCAAGAGTCTTAGGCCTATGTCAATTCTAATAATTGTTCAGTCAGATTTAAATCTCGACCGCTGTGGCCCTGACGTCATGTTCATTATCAATTCTAGATGGCAAAAAAAACCTTCTTTTATTATCCTTATTATTATTATTATTATTATTATCATTATTATTATCGTTTATTTATTAATTAATTATCCTCATGATTATCCTTCCATTCATTAATTAAATCAAATTCAACCGTTTTTGACGACTACGGAGTTCTAAGAAAAACCTTATTCATTTTACTCAGCCAATAAAAATGCCGCAATTGTACTGAGGGTGGTGCTGAACTTTTTCCCTAAAAATGCCATAAAAATCGAAAACCCGGAAGACCTAGGGGGAGAAAAAAGCTACGTTTGCCCTTACCACATTTTTGTTTGAGTGAGGGGGGCATTGCGCCTCTGCCCCCCCCCTCGGTTCCGATGCCTCTGATTTATCAATAACCAAGCCTTCCAAATAAAATGATGATACTACAAATTATTCTGTTTAGTCTTGTGGATTATATTGTCGCTAGATGATATTTTGTTTGTAAATGTAAACAACAATGATGGCTGCGGTTGTGGGGGGGAATTTAAACCCCCGGCCGAATATTTCGACCCCCGAAGCGAATGGAGAAGTCGGGGTTGTTGGGAGCGGGGCGGGGCATAAGGGCGCAGCGACGGGAAGGGTTTGTGCGGGATTGAAAGAACTCCGGGAAACTATAAGAGACTGTAGAGCTTTGCAAGAAACCGCACAGGCGCTACGGTTGCAGGTTTGCCTCATTTTTTATAACATTAGCCTCATTTTATTAGTCTAATGTTCTTATTAATTTTTCACAACGCTAGGAGCCCGTGATAGCAGAGCAAGATGATGTATTAGTTTGGGAATGTTGAACTACGTGACGACTTCTAATGCAGAACAAAAAAATGTTACAAAATAGAGACTCTTTAGGTGCTAGGTATTAAAATAGGGTTGTCTTATGCGACACCCACAAGTTGTGGTTGCCATGTCGAGGTGTTAAATTTAAAGTTTTAACACATCTCTCTGTGCGTTTCGTATAGGTGAACCCTAAAACAATTCCGGCCTTTACAGACGATAATTCGAAAGTTAATTTATGAGCCAATAAGTTAATTTAGGAGGTTGGGTATCTGCATGTTTGTGACGCGATTGTTGATGCTCAGATATATACGTGCCTATTTATTTGGCCTGATCTGGATCTATTAGGTGCTGAGTGTCCGGCGCTATATCACGGACCGTTCATTGAGCCAGGATCCCCGACTGGCCTGTGTCGCTGCTACCAGTCGCGATAACAGCGTCTTTGATGTCGTGGTCACTGATGGAGCAAGTCGCCTCAAGTGTCTGCTCGCTCCGAGCTCCAACTCTCTTGTCAACCAACACAGGGTGAATACTGAAGAGGGATGTTAGGTCTACATGATGACAGATTTAACACCAGATTGTGCGGGCATATATTATAATCAGAGTAATTATGAAATCAGTGTTGAATATTGAATGATTTGGCGGGCTATTTTGTTTAGATTATAATAGTAGCTAATTATTAGGTATTGCTACTACTGGTCATGGAAGACGTGAGTGATTTAATGTGTGTGACTGAAGTAGTTGATGATTTCAATGAAAGCGGCAACATGTGAGATATTTTGTGTAAATGCTTAAAGCTGTCTATAATTGTGCATTAACGTGCACAGCTGGAGGCTTCTTACTAGTGCTCAGTTTCTTGTAAATGACATCCAGTTGATTTGCTGTGTAGCTGGCGGTCGGCAGTATCGTGGAGGTAAAGCCCCATGACTGTCTCCTTTTTTTCAATGAGTCCAACTTGGAGGCAAACGGAATCGTCATTCTCCAGCAAGTTACGATCGTCGGCCGCGAGACGATTTCACCTGGCGCAGGTATATTGGTGTATGCATTGACGATTTGACGCGTTATTCTCTTGAGTTTTCTGATTGTTTGACTATAGGCATGTTGATAGGTTGTGATTTGTGAAGCTTTCTACTATAAAAAAACAAATTCTTCCAGCTTTGACTGTTCATGTACGTATTTATCGGCATAAATCAAGTGCCAATCATTTTGCCGATAATGTTTTAACCAATAATTTAGGTCTGTGATTTAGTTGAACAGTTTTTGTAGCACGCTAGTCTATTATGTGCATGTAATGTGAATATAAAAGAGCGATCATATAAAAGATCGGTGATGACTTTTGACGAATATCACTTAGTTGTCGCAAATGAAAGATCTGCATTGTTTGATGCACAAAGTTGAGAGCTTTAGTGTTATGGTCTTGATTCACTGTACTTACCTTCCACTAAAGCCGAGGTTTATTAGTGTCAAAGATAGAGAGGCAGGCTGTTGTTGTGCTTGCAGCGATCAGTGTGTATGTGGATGGAGACGAGGGGGCAGCGGGGGAACACATCCCCCTGATGACCACGCGGGGCTGCTACGTGTCTCTGTGGAACAACGAGGATCAGGAGGGACCCTGTTGGGACCACAGAGGTCAGCTGCGGCTGCAAATGTAGTGTTATAAAATGATTCTTTCAAATTTATGTATGATAATTTATATTTGTTTAAAATAATTTTAGTGTTAATATATTGTTATAGATTTATTATTTCTAATTTATAGATTACTACTGAGATTTCTAATAATTATGTGTCATTTTCTGCCTTCCAAAACTGAAATGGAACATGTACTACAGTCTCTAGTAGCATTCAGTCTCTAGTAGCATACAGTCGATCTAATGACTGTTGTGTAGGGTATTGTGTATGAATAAGTGCTAAGTACGTCAAGCTAATTTACTACAGTCTCTAGTAGCATACAGTCGATCTAATGACTGTTGTGTAGGGTATTGTGTATGAATAAGTGCTAAGTACGTCAAGCTAATTTAGAATTTCTGTAATTTTGTCCACTGTTTTCTGGTGTGTGTTTCAATTTTACGCTGAATTTATATCCATCGTTCATATTCTTGTCTTTGTAGCATTCGTGATGTTTCAGGCCCAGAGTTGGTGACTTCTCTGCAGGCCGGTAACCTGGTGCATATCGCTGACATTGCGGCGTCATGGCAGAGGCGAGAGAGACCGTACCCTGACCTGCTCGTGCGCGTGACGCACCGTGCGCGCGTCAAGCTGTACGCCAAGCGCGATAAGCAGGAGAGATGGCCCTACCAGGTGAGAAGATTTAAGACGTGTGGAAAAATTATTTTGAACGGTGCATTGATTGGAGTACGGTTTTTCTTATTTGAGTAAAGGGAGTTACTTCCTTCAATTTTTTTTTTATTGCTTTGATGCTCTTTGAGGTTTGTAATTCTAAAAAATGTTTAGGACATTATGCATTCCTAGTTATTTATGGCATCAATCAACATTAATTTTATTTGTTTATTATTGTATAATTATTTGTTAATTAAAATTGTATCTTGATGGATACTGGACTGGATTGGATTCATTGGTTTTTAGTTTCTATGTTTTATTGGATTGTATTTTTGCTGGCATGTATTTTCTAAATTGTCAAGGCTGAATTGAATAATGTTGTACAATGTTCATTACGTGCATCTAATGCAATATTCTATTCATATTTCAATTTTATGCCAGTTCACAAGTTTATAGTACCACACGACTCGTATAAAATTGAAATATTTGTCAAGTATATATGGCGACACTGCAGATGTTGTGCTTTGTAACAGCTTCACCTGGAGGTGATGGATGGGTCTGGAGTGGTGACGGTTGTTCTCTGGAACTCTCTCGTATGCCAGTACTTCCACAGGTTCTTATTTAGCTTCTTCAGTCACAGACTGTATCTAAGACTCTGTTCTTTTGCGCTGGGAAATATTGCTTTAAATAATGATTGCATTTCTATTTTTTGCACAACCCTGTACTGTGGTTTTTTGAAATTTTTGACACTATTAAATTAAATTTTATATTTATTTAATTTTAAATTAATTTAGCGATGTAATTAAGATACACAGAGCATCATGGCTATTTAGGATCATTTCAATCTCGGTTTTGCTCGGCAAACATCCTTGTTTTGGAAGTTTGCTGCTCTGAGGCTTCTATTGAATTCCGTTCAAATTCTTTTCAGTGTTCCTGATGGCACCCTACTTATCATCCAAGGCTACTCCATTCGTCAGCGCTTTCAGCTTCTGTCCAAGCCAGCCAATCGCGGCTATCCTCAGCCGACCTTTGATCTCGAGTTTGCGCTCAACAAGAACCAATCAGAAATCAGCGTGCTCGACCCAAATGTGAGACTGCCGCCTCGCTTCAGTGTACCTGAGCTTCGGTCGGCGTTTTACTCTCGAGCACAGATTTGGTGCGTGGTGATTCAATTTCTGATTTATAAACAATGTTATTTTGTTTAAATCACAGTTGCATGACTTTGTATACTAATTAATGAATTTGATCTTATACTGGTGTTAAAATTTGTTAAGTACAACGTTGCAATTATACTCATTGCTTCAAGGTGGAGTAGCTTGTACATGTACACGTATGCAATGTGCTTTTCTGTTGTTACAGTTGTCTGCCGAATGATTTCAACATTGATGTTGCTGGAATTGTTGTTTATGTCGGACGATATCAGCGCGAAAGAAAGGGCAAGTTGTTTATGCAGCTTATTTCATTTATTCAATATATTGATGACAATGCAGTCTGTAGCTATCATACTTTCTGTCCTTCATTACAGCTTTTTTTAAAACGGTTTTAAATTTTTTGTTTAAATTTAAATGTTTTTTTCGTTGCTTCTGTGCTTAGCTTGTTGTATTGTGTGTTACGTAAGTGCGTAAGTGCCTGGATGTTATTCTTTGTTAGACGCAGTTGATGGTTTTTCATTCTGGATGTATCGGTGGATTGGATTGGCGGATGAGACCAGTGTTGATCGACCTCGTCAGCCAATCAGAATGCAAGTCTATGCAGGGTCACAGGTACAAAACGTTTGGTTAGCTTAAAGAAAAGATATTAAAACGATCTGAACTTGTCTTAAAACCCTGTTGAAAATGAAAAATTTCACCAGCTACTTCATTCAATCGAATATTTTAAGCGTTTAAGTTTTGAAAGATTATCAATTTGTACAATGATTTTCGTTTTGGATTAATTATTTAGTTATTATTTTAACATTAGATTTAACATTAATTGTTGTGGTGATTTTGTTTGACAGCCCGAGGAGCAGAGAAAACTTCGGCCAGGATCTCTCATTGTAGCGACACAGATGAAGGTTGTCGTAGATGACGCCACTTTGATGAATTCCCGTCAAAAGCGACACGTCCATGTGACAACTACCTTTGACTCTCAGGTGCGATGCATTTCTCAGGCTGCTGGTAAATGTCAGTCTAGGGTTTTTTATTTTGTGAATTCTGATAACATTTCGACAGGTAGCAGAAAATAGCTGCTTAGCTATTTAAAAAAAGTTTTTTTTTGCTGAAATCTCTAAAAGAGTGTGACTCTTTTCCTTGCTAGCAATATTTTAAAAATATTGATATATATTTTGTGTAACTTTTATTTATCGCAGTTCAACGATATTCTAGATCAATCTATGATTGTGTTATGCAGTGCAGGTACATATAATTGGTACTCTAAAACATGAAATTTTCGTGTGCATGTAATATTTTCTGATTTTGCGAATCGAGCAAATTCGCGAAATTTACATGCAAAAATAAAGCTGCTGGAACACTAATATAATGACACTCATCAAAAACGCGGAAATTAAGTGCAGTTAAATTTCTTAGGGGAAATGCCGCAAAAATAATATGCAGCAAAAATGTCCTGTTTTACAGTAGATTATGTTTCTTTAAAGAATACATACTATATCCGACTCTGTGTTTCTGGATGGGTGCTTGTGACTCTTGATACAGATCTTCGTTGAAGGGGGCGGGTATCGTTCGCATGACCGCGTTCAACGGGTCAGGGACTGGTTTGCGACCCCTGAAGGGCAGCAGTTTGTCCAATCAGAGGCCTCCGTCGGCGGGTACTACTGCTACCCACCCTTGCCTGCAGATCTGGGAGCGTACAAGGAAAGTTTGAGACCGGATGAGCCCCTGAAGGTCAGTGATTCTTGGATTAAGCTATGAATGATTGTTGAAGTTGCATTTGTCTGATTCTGTCACGGGGACTGTACGAGTGTTTCTGAAGATAGCCAGCGTGACTCATGCAGCTCATATTGATGGGACTTCATTCTGTGCAAGAATGTCATTTGATTTAGTTATTAGTTATCAGTTTAAGCTGCACAGAATTGAAGTAAATACAAAGGCAGCGATCATGACTGTATGCTGTTAGCCCCCTGTAAGCCGGGAAACCAAGAATTGGTGTGCAGTTCAGAGCTCCCTGGGTGATTTCGGAAAGGTAGCTAAAGAAGGAGGTTTGCTGTTCTTTGCTGGGCCTCAGGGCACGGAACCGGACTGTGATAGTTTTTGTTACTACACACGGTTTTTTAAAACTGAATGAAAAAGAGAGAGAGAGCATTTTGTAAGGAAAATTGATGAGGCGTGAGACTTTTCCCGGTAGTCGAATCATCTTGATTGCTGTTGTTGTATCGTTATAGCCGACCCCCGGAGAGTCAATCAAGGCCGACATTCTGTCGCTCTGTTACCGGGAACAGCAACGCTTCCACTGCCTCGGGTTCGTCGTGGCCGTCGAGTTCCTGCCCCTCCGCCAGGTGGCGCCAGCTGGGGGGGCGACGAGCAGCGCATCTGCGCCGGAACTGGGGACGAGGGGGGAGGGGAGCAATGGTGCTGCGGGGGCGTGTGTCTCGCACTACAACCTCAGGTCTCGGAGTTTTCTATTGCGGCTCACACAGTCACAGTTAAGTAGAAATGTAGAACTTATTGACGTTGATATGTGGACAATCACTTCATTGGTAATATTCTTTTTTTCTTTTTTTTTCTTTTTTAAATTTGCGCTCATAATTTAAATGGTATGCAATGGTCTGCGCTTGGGCTGAATTGGTTATAGTGGTTTTGATATTAGAGCTAAATCTACGGTATGTAGCGGCATTGCTAGATACTTCTGATTGTTATGTAAATGATCATCTAAGTGCTATTATAATTGCTGTTTTTACATTCTTATAAAAAAAAATTTTCAAGGTATTTTTGTTGTTATATATTTATGTTAATAACTGTGTGCTGTTTCGTTGCTTGATATGACATTTGTGTATATTAAGTTTGTATTGTTTGCGACAGGTCGGCGGTGCCCGTGGTAGATGGCGATAGGCGTGTGGGAGAGGATCCGAAGGGGAAAAGGCTCGTTGGAAAGGGCACGAAACGAAAGCAGCTATTGGCAGCCGATGCTGTGATAGCTGACGCAGGGGTAGGCAGAGATGCCTGACTTATCACCTCAAAACTGCTGCTGGTCTGAAATTTGAAACACACACGGTCTAATTAAATCTTAGTTTAGTCTGATTGAGATTAGATCATGGCTTCAGATTAGGATGAATGTACTTGGCTGGAAACTTGTCCCCTCCCTGCCGACAGGCAATTAACAATTGACGCCCTTGAGAGTTTTCTCTGTCCGTGATGCCTGTCAGTGTTGAGATCTATATTACTTTTTAGATTCGCTGTGAAATTTAGATCCTTCAATCATTTCCACTTTTAATAATAATTTACTGGTAGCAGCTACATAATGAATAAATGACCTGTTGAGAACTAGACCGAGAATGACAAAACTAACTGCCGACTTTTATTTGTTGGTTCAACCCAGCCGGCCGGCGCAGCGTTTGACCCCAGTGTCACGGTTGACCGGCTGTGGTCACGCCTCAGCGAGTGCGTGCCGCTCCTCGGCGCGCGACGCCCCCATCCCTCCTTCCTGCGCAGGCGCTTCCACCCCAACACGGACGACGAGCTTTTTGACGACGAGCTGCTCATGTCCACGTCGACCACTGGGCCGCACGCAGCACCGGGCCTCGCTCGTGAGTCGGGCTCCTTGCCTGGTCCTCGGTGTTGGGCGGATAATGTTGTGTATTTGGTCAACCACATGATACGTGCACACTACACAAGAGAATAAAGCAACATGGGCATAGTTCAACAAGGCAAAAGCATACTAATCTAGTTAAAGCCTTCACATTCTACCCACTTCTTCTGGACTTGATGAATTTCAAGCTCTACCCTATCATGGCGGAACATGACAATGCAAGTAAAATATCAAGTTACTGCTTTTTGCACTGTTGTTAAACATATTTTCGCCTAAATAAGTTGAGCAATCCAGTTAAATGTCTTGAAAGCTGTGTCATTTGTGATTAATTCAATTTATTTCTCCTTTTGCACAATATTGGTTTGGAGTATTTTGAGCTTGATTCTAGCTTGAAGGTCATCATGCTTTAACTGTCTAATTGTGATATATATTGTGAGATACTGCATTGCTTCTTTGTTGTATTTTATTGATGTTTCATTTGATTAACGGCTGCAGCAGCAGACTTGTATGTTGTTACGTTATTGTTTTCTATCTTGCGTACAGAACTTGAGCCGACTGACTGCTCTTGCAACGCGTGCTTCATCGTTACCATTCTCGGCGTCAACGAAAGCATTGCCCTCAACGCTCTCCTGCCCCTTTGCATATCCTACACTGACCCGACACCCTCCCCACACTCAGCCACGCCCCACCCACCCACCGCTGCTCACCCACTCGCCAGGGAACTCTCATTTCTGGATCTCCTGGGGGCGCAGTCCTCGATAAAGCTCCCAGTGGGGACGAGAAACTCCGGACAGCCTTCAATGGCGATGAACGACGCGACCCAGAGTCTGAATATTTCCGAAACAATCGCGACATGCGTTGGACGACTGCTGGAGGAGAGTAAGGCGCTGGCCGGACAAAGGATCTTGTTTGTCTTGGACGCTTACGGTGTGGGGGAGGTGAGCGGTGTGGGGGGGGTGGGAGGAGAGAGAGGGGAGGGGGTGGAGGTTGTTCTGAATAGAGGCTATCTGATAGCCAACAGCTGAGTGGGTCTGGGAGGTTGTGGATAGGGTGTTGGGCTGGAAACGGATAGGCTCTGAACTGATGGACTGTTTTTTAGCAGCCAGTGGGGTGATGATTGTCAGCGGACGAGAAATATTGTGCAGAGATGAGGCAGAATCTTGTTATTATGAGATCGTAAAGTTTATAGGATCCGATTGTTTTATTTGATGGTTAACATTTTATTTATTGACTTCAGAAAAAATTGCTGGCAATGCAGTCATGATGACAGCTTTATTTGGATTAGGATGAAAAATTGACAACGTTACAAGTTTTTTATGGTATTTATGACATATTTTAGTATAAAATAACATGGCTCCCTGGCCAGGCTGTGGATCAGATTTGTGACAAAAACAGTTTCGTATAGAGAAATTGTAGATTAATAACAAGGAAATGTAATGTCAAGTTGTTTTGGTTATAACTGGTCAAGAATGTTTTTTTGTACACCGTGTTACTATCGTATTCGTCGATGCATCGTCCGCGCTTGTTTTCTATGCTTGTTGCACAATTGAGTAGTGGAATGTATTTTACATGCATTGCTGGCACTGATTGTATGCAATCTTTATTCTTGTTTTTTTTTTCATTTAAGTCTGGCAGTCGCGTAGTGTATGTTGACCAGCCATTCTACTTAGAAACTTTATATCACGTATAGCCTAAAAGTAACAATATATTCTAGTTATTTATTATTTCATTTAGTATATTTTGAATGTATGCAGTGTAATTGATAACAGTCAGTTGTTTAGTGACGCTCGTGTTCATAAGCTACAGCTAGACACACCCATAGCTGACGAAGAGAAAAAGAAAAAAATCGATAGCAGATGATTGACTTTAGCAATTTACTATCACATTAGTGGGTTTGAATTTGAACTTCTCACTAGAATTATACGGTATTGTAAATGACGGACTATTGGTCAATCGTTTTTAATATAATATTGACAGTTATTTTTGTATTCATCTTATTCGCTCTAAAATTTTTTTGCAGTAAACTGTTTATTGTAGTTCTGTCTATTGTTGTTTATGAGATAAATCGTTGACGCTGTCGAGACTAACATGCTAAATTGTTCTGCGTTTGTGTTTCTTCTTTTTGTATGTTAATAATTATATTGATTAAGCGTACGACTTAGGAGATACGACACTGTATCGGTTTCACCCTAAATTAAACCCTTAAAATGAACAAAAATAATTCGTGTAGGCTACAATTGAATGGAGCCATATAGAATTGGAACTCAAAAGTCGGGCACCCAGTTGGAACAATAGACTCCTTATGATTAGCATTGCGCCATGTGGCCGCGGTGTGAAGGCCTCCTCATAAGCCTGGAGGACCGTTAGTAAAGCCGGCACGCCTTGTCTTGGATATTGATCTCTGATCTCACATTGACTGTTTCATTGAGTCCATTCGTTGACACCGGTCAGATTTCAATTTGGCGCGGCGGCAGCAGCAGTGACCGTACAGCGGGGGTTGGGTCAGTACCAGGGAGATGGGAGTGGGGTGGGGGATGCTGACACGCATTTAAAAAACCCTTCTTAACCGTATTTATCCATGTTTGCCGGTATCGAACCCAAGAATTCAAACAAAGGAGAGGCTTAGTAACAGTTAATTAACAAAACAGTGGGAACTTTAAATGTCATAGCTTAA
Organism: Chamaedrilus cognettii; assembly: GCA_034695025.1. Taxonomy (NCBI): domain Eukaryota; kingdom Metazoa; phylum Annelida; class Clitellata; order Enchytraeida; family Enchytraeidae; genus Chamaedrilus; species Chamaedrilus cognettii. Next base: position 11,001 of record JAQIWG010003326.1, read on the forward strand.
ATTCAAACGAAGGGGTCTAAAACAAAAACAGGGGGGCTTGGCTCCTAAAACTTCCCCTTTAACCCACACTAATAGACAAAGGCTTTGGCTACTAGGGAGCTTCAGACCGTAAGAGGGGAGGCTAAGCCCTCATAGACCCTTCACCCCCGCTAGAACCGCCGATTGGGTGCAGCTCGAGTCGTACATCATTCCACACCGACACCTGTCGGGCGCTGATTGATAAAAGAATTCGTTTTTAACTTCCGCCCGCTCCTGTCGGACCGCGACATAGAACGCGTTGACCTGTGAGCTACTCGACGTGTCAAACTGTTACAGTCGTGTCGTTGCAATATAATCGCTGTACAATGCAAATATATGGTTGCAGCCTACAACTGTTCCTTGAAACATGAACAAATCTTTATTTTGAAGCGTGATCGCCCAATATTTTTCTCTGATTAATTATGAACTTAACCTAAAACCAATAAAGAGTGTGACTGGCTGAAAATGTGTGGTACATGTATGCGAACTTGCGAAGTAGGCAGGCCATGTATTTTTCTATGTGCTATAGCCTTAAAGCCGGAAGAAACTCAATCCAGGTTAATTGGTCTGAAAAACACCATTATGCTTGAGCGAGAATAACCTCTCAGTTCCTCCTGGAATCCAATGTCATGAAGCGAATCAAATAGGCTACAAATAGCTACAAATAGGCTACACAACGTCCTACGATAATTACCAGGCTTATAGTTTTATACTCTATAGGCCTGCTCGGCGTGATCTGTGGACATGATCTTCCTTCCGTGATGTCCTGCTTTACGGCCGCCCCTGATACTGTAGCAAACCGTGCAGGGGGACGCAGCTTAGCGATCAGAACAGACGGAGAGGGATAAACCCGATCAGCCCTACATCGATACCCTCGATCAGCTATATCGCTGCCTCATGGTTTCTCAACCGGTGTTTCACCGAACACTGTTGTTCCGCGGAGCACTGGTGTTCCGCTGCTAGTGTCCAAGTGTTCCGCCAACCAGCAGAAGAAAAATAAAATTGTTTACTCCCAAATTTTTTATAGGCGTATAGGTCATTATAGCAACTCGTTTAAATCTAGTCTGAGCCTGACGTGTAACAAAGTGCGTGGATAACTAAAACACTGAAACGATCCGTTTCCGATTATAGAAGATATCAATCTTTTAGGAATATTCGAGCACTAGTCTCCTCGACATCAACGTCGCAACGCCCCGTGGGGCGTACATCGTGACACGGTGTTTCCCAACCTTCCTTTAAAAATTAAGTGTTCCTCGCAACAAAAAAGGTTGAACACCGCTGTCGTAGTTCCCGCAGCCAGTCACTGAGCGATGCTCAGACCGGACACGCTGACCATGAATCACGCTCGGGTTAAGCAACTAAGCTAAGGTATAATAGCAGACGATCCAATGTAATGGTAAGGCGACATAATCTTTGCCGTGCTTCGTTTCATACAGCCGCAGTTTACTGCTGGATGCAGCGCGGAATGGAATGATAATGGCAGTGGAATCCATAGGCCGACGTTTCGCTGTCCTTTAATACCTCGTTGGTTTTGCTGCATTAGGCCTATAGGCCTAGTGAAGAGAAATGGTGAAAAAGTCCCTAAGTCCCAAAGTCTCAAAGTCGCAATGTCCCAAAGTCCTAAAATCCAAAAGTAACAAAATGCATTTTAACTAAAATATCCGACTAGGAGTTAAAGTAGAAGCAATGACGGAGATAGAACAGGACTGGACGATGAAAACATGCAGTTAAACTGATAGAGTCGTATAAGGCAATGCGCTCTCCTCATCATTGACCACTTTCGGGCTTTTTCTGCATTTTTCGCGTAAATAAACTTTGTACCAACAATAGCTCGATGTTGATAATTAAATGAAATTATCCCCATTTTGTAGAACTTAGGCTATAATAATGTTTATTATGAGGATAGAGGATGGAGTGATTTCATAAGATCAATGGGTGGCCTACCAGATTATCTTTCGATCTGCTAATAAGTCTGCTGCCAACGCTCATCCACAGAGCGTCATCGGGACAATAATTAAGTTAGTCGATCATTCTATCGAATAGAACACCGCCAGCTAAATTTATAATCGGATCACGACTATCGATGAAACTAGGCCTACTAGGATCAGTTGCACACGTCAGTAGCTTACATTGTCAACCAGGGCGCTGGTAGTGCGTCCGAGCTAAAGGGATGTCTAAAAAAGACAATGTTGGATATCGTATAAACGTGTTACCGATCTACCCATTCTCTATACAAATTCAAGAGTAAAGGATAAAATGCCAAAAGTTGGAGTGTCTTGAATTTGATAGTTTCTTTTTTGATGAAAATCGTTCAAGCTCATAAACATTAAAACTATGCCTTGCATTAGCCGCAAAGATACAGTTTTATCGTATTGAAAGCTAGACGACACAACTAGTACGTCTAGTCTATACTTATTTCAATCGATAGTATACTAGTTTGTGTTTGCTATTGGATTTGAGTATAGTGTGTATCCAAGTGAGAGTCCCTACATGGGGTCTAGGCCTACTATCCATCTCTTCCATCTTTGCAACAGACGCAATTCATTCCGTCTTTGTATTACATGTATGCCTGGATGGTTTGGTGTCGGCCCGAATCCACTTTAACCCGGCAGGTTCGTGCTACTAGGTACGTGGGATAAACTCTCTTTATCCGCCATCCGCTGATATGGCGGCATTAGCTTCATTATCGGAGACAGCTCGAGACGCGAGTTGGCTCGTATCATCGCCGTCCAATTTCAATTGTCCTGTACACGCCAATCCTCCCCCTGATTGTTCCCTGTCCAAAGGAACCTCTGCACCCAGCAGAAAGGCATCAATGTGCACTTTCTGCATTTTGTTGAGCGTCTTTGTGCAATCAATTATTTCAAACTCGTGCAATATGCGTCACAACGATTTACCGACTAGTTATCGGCACACGGCTTGTTAGTCATTTGTAAGAATACAAAATCATTTGGTGGTGGAATTATAGCCATAGTAGTCCTACTTTTTATTCAAAACCGGAAGGCCTCTGTATTTAACTTGAAATCCTTTGTTCACATTATTGTTAGAATTAGGCCAGTGCCAGCACCAATAATTATGATCGCGTTGAATTTTTTGAAGAATTTTTAGAAGACGAAAATAATTAGAGTGGGCCCTGTTAAACTGAAGTTTGCATGCGCAGAAAAGTGTAGACACACTTTTATTTCTTCTGACTGGATCCGTTTTAAAACACATTATTGTTATGCCGGCCAGATCGCGTCATATTCTCACTTCTTGAGGAGTTGTTCACAAACAAACTAGGTTTCAGTCAAACGAGTCCAAGTTTAATTGTATCCCCAACGCCCTGAGCTGCAATGCTGGTCCGACTAACGACTACCACGTGATCAGATTTATTTTCCGACAGCGTCGGCGATTGAAATCTGCGAAAATTGATGAACGTCGCGCGACCTTGACGATTGAGTGTCGTCGACAACGTAGAACGTTACTGCGTCACGGGCCGAGTGATCTCGAGTCTGCATCGTTTTGTGGCGGGAGCGACTGCGTACCTCTGTGCAGATTTTTTAATTGTCGATAGAAGTGTTGCCAAATGTACGATAATACGCTAATTGTACGATGATTTATCTCGATTTCGGGCGTTTGTACGGTGAACGATATTTCTTAAAGGCGACTTATACGCTAATTTGACAATGTGTACGATAATTGTGAGATAATTTGCTTTTAAACGCATCTTTGGACATGTTACATTTTTGGGAGTAACAAAATTGGTCTGAGAAAAGACAATTTTTTGTCAGCACCCCTCCCCCCCCCGCCGCCCCCCCCCCCCCATGGGCTTTTGAGTGTTCAATTCGGGATGGGCATCGTTTTACAGATCACACGATCGATTGTGATGGATTATTACGAGCCAAGCATATTCGAATTTATTAATATCCTTTTAAAAGAAACACTGCCTTCTGCCTGCATTTCTCTAAAAGATTTAGAGTCTGTATATACATGTGCATGACATACTTTTAATTGAAATGCGTCATTTCGCAAGCAATGCCTTAGCGCTGAACAAACCGTTTAAAAGCTTTTCGTAAGCTATTAATTTTTTGTTCTTACCGTACTAAGATTATTGTAAAACACTCTATATTCCATCACACGTGGTTACCCAGCAAGAATATATTCTGAATAGCGCAAGGAACCATGGCTTCTAAATCAGTTTCGCGCTGGTATAATAGCGGACAGCTCTGCTAGTCCGAATTACGGTCGCGCATCCTGGGTTGCCTTGCTGAAGCGGCGCTTGAAGAATGTCCCACATGTCATACAACTTTCAAGGGGTTAACGATAGTTTGTACGGTAACGAAATTAACCTGGTGCAATTTATCAAAGCATAGCCAGGAGCCAGGCTGCAAACTGACATAATGGAATTTTGAATTAGGACAACGCGATTTCTTTAGGTACAGGCCCAGTATACGCTCACATTTTAAAATTGCTGATGAATGAGCGAATCTCTCCAAGCTGGACTGCATTATTATTATGCGAAAGCATTTTGAATATCCAGTTCGCTCTTCTGCAAAAAGAGATCTGCTCGCTTGTCGCCCGCGTTGTACGAAATAGTCCTTATAACGATTTGTGCATTTTAATTCAAAAACTGTTAAATGTTGACCTACCATCTACCAATTTAACTGCAAAGTACTCCATTGTAAGTGTAATTCTTTATTCACCAGTTAAAAAAAATTCACTTCAGCGCGACTCCACCCATTAAAAGAAAGGCAACACAAAGTTTATTTAGCTTAATACCTCATTGCTTGTGCTGCATCATAGTGAAGAAGATGATGAAAATGCCAGACAGACTCGTAGTCGCAAGTCGCAAAACGTTGCAAAGGCGCAAAGGGGCAAAATGCATTTTAACTAAAAAATCTGACTAGGGATTAATTCGTATAGAGCTAATAGCGGATAGGAATTTCAATGTAAAGAGATATCACATAGCATCCGGACCTTTTCCCCGACCCCAGATTTTAAATTTGCGAGACTGCCCTATGGAGTCGGATATCGAGGCCATGCGGTCGTCGCACAACTTGGCACGTTTCAATTCCCAACGAACACTTCAGGGGGCGCTACTGTAACAGTAACTGTTTGACGCGGGCTCGACGTGTGATCGTATAGCACGGTTGTCGCGAGAATAATGCCGTAATGCTAGATCGAGAAGCGCTGTCGGTAGCCAGAGTTCAATAGATCGATATCGAGAGGTGGCGCTATGCTGACGATCGGGCGACATCTGCATAACTTCAGCGACTGTGTGCCGCGCACTCGGCTCGCTCGAGCCTTTGGTGAATCGCTTTATTGATGACCTACTGCTGATGATGGCTGCAGCAGTACTTCTCAGTTTTCCTGTAAGCCGGGGAACAAAATTGGTTTGCAGACTAGAACATCCCGGGCGAGTCGTAAAAGGCGCCTAAAGAAGGGGAAGCGATTCTTTGCTTGGCCCCGAGACACTGAACCGAATTGCATGATAGTATATATACGCTTGGTTGTTACTACACGCGGTCCTTAAAGATTTTCTATTCCTTAGATCCATAGTGACACGATAAATTACTACGACCTACCGTATAGCTAACCGTTTACTTACGATTAGATACATGCAGCCGAATGAATATTGTGTCGTTTATTTGCTAGATATAGGTCGGGCACCAATGCGATCACTGCAGAGCTCGATTGAGTGATTGTTGTGTCGGCGAGCATAAAAAACTCTAGCGTCACGCCCCGGCGGCGAGCCAAGGGGCCCACTGGCTGGGCAGCTCGGGGGCCTGGTCCAGGGCTCGTGGTCCTCGAGTCCTATAGTCCGGGGCTCGTGGCCCTCGCGCCCTGGTGCACGGTAATATCAATGAACAAATACATTCTATACGAGTCTAGCGCCTGGATATAGTCCGTTGGTCCAAACCAGAAAAGGCCGAAATGGTTTCTGGGCGTGTACAAATTACGCGAATAGAATAAATGGTTGATCGGTACGATCTTGTACTTTATCGTCATGTACATATACTTGATCTCGTCTCGTATTACAAGCAATTTAAACAGCAATCAAAACTAATCGCTTTCTCAGGCTGCGTCTGGCCCGCTTCAAACCATGCAGCGAGCCTCACGAAGTGCTTACAGATATATCACGGACTACAGCTTCCGCCCGAGTAGCGTCGATCGACGCAACGAACATCTATCTGCCTCTACGGTGAGCAATATCATTATCGTCGAGAGGTTCGTGGGGGGGGGGAGGGGGGGGTAAGGGGGCGGAGGGGTAGCTTCTGAAAGGGGCGCGGTCTCCCATCGGTCGCTCTGAGACTGCGGAAAACGATGGGGCATTGCCCCTCCCTTAACAAATTAAAGGGGGGGGCAATGTTTGATGTTAGAAAGTTTCTGTTAACGTGTTGGTAGCATGCTTTTCGTAGTTAGTAGGCTATAATGCCTCTCGGACAGAACTCACGAGCGGGGGGGAGGGGGGGGGGGCTGTGTAGGCTGATTGACAGCGTTTGGCGCGCAGCGATTTGCGATTTGCGCGCGAACGTGATTGACGAAATGGGGGATTGGCCCACAGACCATGACGCACATCACGCGGTTTTAGGCCAACTGTGATTGCACTGTTTGATGCAGTCTTCTGAGTTTGAATGCAGAGTCTATGAATCGGACACCTTTTTCTTTTAAACGCAGGGATGGTTGGTTATCTATAGGCTACAAATTTCAACACAAATTTCACTGAATGGCGTGAAGTGCGAATTAAAAAATTAATGTCGAAGTATTACGGGCCTGTATCAAGATCTTCGCCTAGGTTACAAGTCATTCGCTGACAAGCTACTCATAAATTCACTGAAGGTTTAGTTTTCCACAACATATGTATTTAGGCCTAGTCTATAGGCCCGCGTCTGATTTAAGTTTCTCATTTTTGATTAGCTTTCATCGCAATTATAAACTCAAGCTTTCCGACGAAAGGAAGTCGATTCTGCGTCAAAAACGGATCGAAATGCACCAACAGCGTTGTGGCAGCCACGAACCAATCATATCGTCAGCTTTCAACATGCGGCCGCATCACGTGACCAACTTACTCTCGTACTCTCTTTGATCAGTTGCATTATGATATATCAATGTATGTGATGTAT
>JAQIWG010003327.1:0-18120 GCA_034695025.1 Chamaedrilus cognettii
TAAGCACTCTCACGTACCCCCAGGTGATTCGTCACGTACCCCTTGGGGGTCCATGGACCCCTGGTTCAGAACCGCTGAGATAGATTATCCTGAATCTTTGGTGACTTGGTTTATTTGTGACACGGTTATAGAAATTTGTTTTGACCATAGAATAGACTTTCTTCTTTCGTGATTATTTGTTTTATCTAGAAGCATTTAGGCACATGTCGTTGTGGTATCAATATTTTGTGCATCATGTTGATTTAATTCTTACATGTATTGCTTTCTTTAAATCTTCATTTGAAACTTTTCGTTTCTGTACGTAGTTGTGTATTTAAACATAAAATGCTAGATTCATTCTTTTGTTCTGTTTTAACTTATTCATTTTCAAAGCCGGTGCAAAATTCTGACTTGAAATATTATTTAACAATTCAATTTTGAAAAATTGTGCACCCAGCGCTATTGTGTCCTTTGCAGCTTGCTTCTGAACCCTCTACATTTTTTGACTGCCAATGAGAACACAAAATTGTAATTTTTGTCATTGAAAATTTGTTATTCTTAGAAATTATTATTTTTTTTGCACTTTCATTTTCAAAGCAAAACATATAACGACCAAAAAGATTCAAGTCAGATTTTTTCACTCAAGAATTTCACTCAGTTTATCAGCTCTTTTGAAATTTGTTTTTTTCAGTGCGTACTGCTGCCAGTAGATCAAGTGCTGGTTTGCCTGAATCAAACTTCTTTCTTCTTCTTCTTGTTTTCAACCTCATCACTTTCTTCATCATATGGAAACAGTGACCGATGCCTAGTGTATTAGTTCTTAATCCAATCAAGACCGCAAAGCTTTCAACTGGAAAAAACTATTGACGAAGCTGTTAAACGACATAAAAAAATCTCTCTAAAAGCACTTCTGTAATCTCGCAGTACATTGTCGCTCATGTGAAGCTCGAATGACAGAAAAACCCTCAGAAGAATGATTGTTTTTCACAAGTTTTCACTAATTACACTTAATAATGACGTTGTTCCATCACACTTGAAGAATGTTAGGATCAGAGTATATCGGGGTACTCGATATACTCTGAGCAAGTGTAGGTAGTGTATACAACCTACATTGTATACACTATTAGAGTATATAAAATGTAGGTTGCATGATTAGTTAACATATATAAAGATGATTGACCTTGACCTCTTGTCATCTAGCATTGGCTAATTTGGTAACGTCACAAGAAATCTGAAATATGCGGCTATTATGCCCACTATTGTAAGTTTTTGATTATTCGTCATCTTACAATAATTTTGAAAGTAATTTGTTATTCCTTGTCATTCTTTGTTGCGCGTTCCTTTGTTCATGCCATGACAATTGCTGGCTTTGATTTTAAATGTGAATTTAAGGAAATTTATAAATCACATGGCTTATATACAACTTTTAGCATGTCAAAAGTAGTCATGTATACTGTAGGGCTTAAACTGCCATAGGCGAAAGCCTTTCCTTTTCGGAGTTTAATTTCTTTTTTGTTAAAACCACTTTACTTTGCCAATTTATACTGATTGAGTTTGTAATTTGTCATGTACCGAAATAATAAATGAGAAAAAAATTATAATTGAATTGAAATTAAAATTTCTAAAAACTGAATTATTTTGAATAAAGTTGATGGGTTTAAACCGATTGGTTGATTGGCTGACAAGCCCTGGCTCTGGCTTGACTGACAAGTTGATTGGCTGCTGTTAAAGTACTGCAAAGGGCAATTATTACTTCAAATAGATGACCGCTAACGCCAGTAATTGTGTTTCAAGCTATTACGAACATTTGTATTCACGATACAAATTATCCAGTTAATTACGAAAATGTTTTTGATATTTTTGAGAACTAGCTTACATGTTTATGATGTGAACAAAAATTTATCGCTAGCACTTCAGTTTTATTTGAAAGGTCAGTAAATTAGGAACCGTATGGGTCTCAATTACTATGAAGACAATTTTAAGCGTTTTTAAATTAACGTATTTCAACAGAAATCTTCCATAACAGTATCAAGCTAAGGCTTTTAGAAAGTGTTTACTTTTGCACAAAAATGACATGGCTTTCGTTAATTGTACCGGTATGATATTTTATTGACTTTCTAACAAAGCGCACGAACATTTTTGTGGTTGGGGGGGCAAAGTTAGGAAGGAAGTTGTAGCATGAATTAGCGGTCAGAATCAGTGGTGTCCGTCTGATAAATTCAATCTATCATCTGATCACACCAGAGAATTTTGCGACGACAGGGGGGGGGGTGCTGACGGAAAAATTTACTTCCGTGGGGCAAATACTATTGCTTGCCCCCCCACATTACCGAGTGGGGGGGGGCATTGCCCCCCTGCCTTCCCCCCCGTTCCAGCTCCACTGACTCACAATCTTTCTTAAATATTTTTTAAATGTCAGATTTTTGTTCTGACAATTGAATTATTTAATAATTTATAAGACTATGCGTAATTTCTCAGTTGTCATATATGGCAGTATATTGTATTTACAAGGTGTTACTATGTTACTATTTTTGCAAGCTTTTCAATAACAGCTTTTTTATATTAAAGATGTTTTCTATACAAACCATGCTAAAATGTAACTGGATTGTATAGCTAAGCACAACATGAACTTATTAGCATATTTGTCGGCGTGTAGGCATACTGAGCAATTTTCTTGTAGCTACATGTGCGCTTCCAGTAAGAATCCGAAAAAAAATTCTTAGCCACAACTAGTTCTTTAATTGTAAAGCATCTATGCTACAATTTATATTAATTTTGATTGAGAACGTCACACTTTGGTGTAGCAATATTATTGTTCTTTTAAAACTCACCGAAATGTTATTAAAGTTATGTTTATAATTGTAACGCTATATTATTGTCGAATAGTCGCAGAAATGCTGTCGAATTTGCTGTAGCTTGTGTTACATATGTAATACTACCTTTGCTTCGGACCAATAGCACACAGACTCTTGAGTCACGATACGTTTTGAGTATGCATGTACATGTACATCATTGGGTGGCTGGATGACAACCCGTTGCGCAAAATGCATTTTTGTTAAGCCTCGTTTACCGTGACAGAGAGTTCAGAAATGAATTCCGAAACACGTTTACGAAGTGAACAAAGTAAAACAAAGCAATAATGTACTTAAATGCATAATCAGACACATACAGGGAATGTCTTACATTCGCAATATTAAAACTAAACAAATTAAGCGCTCAATTTTATATACACTACATTCACAACATAAAACCACTCACAGCATAAAACCATCTCAAATTGTAAAAATGACAATTCGAATTACAATAGAAGCACAATCAATTAGTGGGGAGTACTATAAGTGCCATGGTACTACGCTTGCTTTTAGCTGCAAAATGTTGAATCAACTCTGAAACAAAAGACATGTAAAATAAAAGAATTTCTTAAACTAAGTGTTAGTTTTAAATATTCTTTTTAGGTGTCAAGTCCAACTATATTTCTTTTATCACGACTATCACTTGAATGAAATGAACTACATTTTGGAAGCATGAATGGGTATGGGATGCTCTGAATTGTGAACCAGTCGTTTACAGATATTGAATTTGAAAGAGAGGCTTTGTGGTAGTGATAGCCTACTTCAAGTGTTTAAAAATCATTGGGGACTCATTATGGTTTAAACAATATAAATACAGTGCATCAAAAACGCACTTTTAAGCAATGTTGGAGGGTAGTTTGAGAGAGAATCCGTGTGACGGGCCCCGCTGCTCAAACATGTTTCCCCTGCATCAGAGGCATATTTTATTTTGACCAAGCATAGGCAGGACTCCCTCTGTCAGGTCACCTACAATTTTTTTAGGCACGTACTGGTGATTCTCCGCTATAAGCGGAGACACTGAAAGTTTAGGCAGTTTTGAAAAAAAATCTCAAGTAGGCTTATCCAGAATGAAGATTAGAGCAATTAGTCTTGTTGGTAATACCGGTGTAAAAATCACTATTTTTGTTGGAAAGTTTAATTAAAGAATGCATTTTATAGTAATCATTTCAAACTTATGACTAGCCTGCAAAATGAAGGTTCTGTGCAGAAATTGAAATTTTTTTTTATCGGATCCTCAGGATGTACGCTAGATTGTTTTTTTATTTGACAATAGATATTGCTAATTGTTGGTTACTGTATTTGTACACCAGATACAAAGAAAAATCACGTTATAGGCGCACGCAAAAAGATTTCAAAGCTCGTTTTGTCATCTGGCGCCATCTTGTATGGACCGCGGTGGTAGTTACCACTAGGTGGTACTACCAGGTGGTAGTTAGTATAGATGTTGAAAGACTTCATTTTTCCTAAGAGATCTTAGATGTCCGTAGTGTTTTTATTTAATCGTTTGTGTTATTTGCTGTCCTAGATGTATTCATTGGCGCAACTGTGCAGCCCAATTATTATTTTTTGGTTATCGTGGTAAAACAGCGTTAGTGATGGCGACACAGTGGGGATGTCATCGGTATTTCAAATCAAACTTTTCATAGGCCTAGAGAGTGGGATAAAATAAGTCACCTCGCACTTCTATACTTCATTGTACAGCTGTGTTAACAGCTCCAACTGTGTTATTTAATTTTTATCAGTTATCAACACTCTATTTCAAGTATTACTAGGCACAACAATGAGCAGGCAATATACCCTTTCATGCCCTGATAAAATATGCCCTGTTATTCATCTTGTTCATTACTTGTTCATTGGTTGACACACGTGCACCACAGTGTATGAAACTGTGCCGTAACATTTTTATTGGCCTACCGTGTAGTTAAATTGATTAACAATTTTTTGCAACACAGAGTCTAAGTTATCGAGTAAAGTTATTAACTGTTGCGGTACTGCGCATTGTGATTTGCAGAGAACTTCTCAAAATAAACTTTTTTGTTGCCAAGTTCTATATCGATGTTTTAGTCACTTCATTTATTTTAAAATCTATATGTGATATGCCTTAGCGTTCCCACCTTATAAATGTTGCACGTAGTATATATTTTTGAGTAGAATTGAGTTTGAAGGAATGTTGTTCTATGTCAAAAAAGTTGTTGCGTTAGTAGAAACTTGCATTACATTTATGATTATGTGCATTGCACAAGCATATATTTAGTAAAGAATGTATTGCTACGCTTCATGGTTTTCACAGAAAATATTATTTAAAAATCAAGATTATATATCTTAAGTTTAATGCTTGCCTGTTGTGTATATATCGATTTGGTCCTTAAATTCTTTAATTTGCAACAATTTTTACTGAAAGTTCTCTTTGTCTGGCATTTTAAGTTACTGTCTCCAGAATCTTCAACTATAAACTCAGCTTTCAACGTGAGTACTGCCAGTATGATCATGAATAGCCTAGAAATCTGTGGAATCCTTCACTCGAGTTCTGGCTATACAAAGTTCGCAAAAAAGTGTTACAATCATTTTCATTATAATCCAACATGACATGCTATGTTCATGGTTGAAAGTCGATAAAAATCAAGGAAAACACCTTCAAACATCTCTGAAATTTGATGCTCAGTGTTTCAAAGTATAATGTATGTATCTCTTAGTTAATTAACTATGTACTTGTTTAAAAGCAACATAACGTTACATCGGCATTATTTCAATTACACAGTTTCCACGCTTCCTAATTTTCTGTCCAATCACTGTCAATTTCTTTTCTACTCTACGAGTAGAGGCTTAGTTACATTACGTGTTCAAAGTCTCTTTCACAACCATGTTCCCGGAATCCAACAACGTAGATGCGATGCACGATTTTCGCATTTTCATCATTGGCTTGTTTCGAACAACGATGTTCCACGAGCGTCCTCCAGCCAGAGTGTTATATGGTGGTTATATGGCGATCGATGGAAACGCAACTGGGATGATGTAATGTACGATTTTCTCGTGTTCATCATCGGCGTGTTCCGAACCACGTGTTCCCGGACAGCGGAGACATTCGGGAAGACGCGTGTTCCGAACATGACATCCGATGTTGAAGGCGTAATGTAACTAGGCTCTTTTAAGGGATTAGTTACGTTTATAATCATTCTATTCTAATGCTTTAGAGGCAAGCCTGTAACGCCATGTTCATGTTAAAACAGGTTAGACGTTTTGATTTTTTTTCTTTTCATAACGGTTTGATAAAAGGTTAAACAGATTGGTGAGTATAGAGCCTAAGCCCGGTTTACGTTCTAATTATATCGTTTGCTAATAGCATATATGACTATAATTTTTGGACAGTTACACATTTGCTCAGTATTTTTTAACATTTTTTGTAGTAGTTGATGCTCTTAATTATTTTGATTGTTGCGCTTATATTTCTGCTTCTTTTGATGCGAATAAATGCGAATAATATATAGTTAAATTTACTTACCGTTGGTACTTTGAGGCATTGATAATTCTATTTGCTGACTTTGTCAGCTGCCGTGCTGAAGCGAGGGGCCATCGGTCCGGGTGTCGTGTTCGCCGTGGTCGTGCTCGTGATTGTGGTGGTTGTGATCGTCATTGACCTCTCCTGCTACTTCCTCAACGGCTGCGGCGTCACCATGCTCATCTGCGTGCACGCCTGCGGCAAGGGACGGCGCAAGGACGCGTCTGACGAGGAGTCCGAGGAAAGGTACATGTAGGTTGTCACTAATCTTTCTGTTTCTTTCTGCTGTAAGGTCGCTTTAAATCTTTCTTTATTATGGACAGGAAGTTTATCCTTTTTAAGATACACATGTAGTAAGTTTTTTTGTAAAAGGTTTGTCCCTGTGTCTCCTCCCCATCCCTCCCATGCCTCGAGTTTTGTACATTCTCGCGTGCGGCAAGGGTCGGCGCAAGGACACGTCTGACGTGGAGTCCGAGAAGATGTTGTCAATGATCAAAGGTACCCAATCTCCACAATATCATGTCCAAGCCACCTCAGTCTTCTCTTTCTCACCATGTTTGCTATACATACGACACCAATCCGTTTTCGCTGGTGTTGGCAGCAAGGGCATTCTCAAGCAGCCGCTGCACGGCATGCAGGAGGTGAAGTTGACGCAGGAGCAGGAGGTGGAGGAGGGTGGGGAGGACGTCAACCACCGTCTGCTCGCCAGGGAGCCGCCGGGCGGCGAAGAGGACGGCAAGGAGGACGGCAAGGAGGACGAGGAATTGTGAGATATTGCACGCGAAATTATTTTTCACTCTTGCTAAGGTGGTAGGCGGAGTGAGTATCCTCCCCAAACCACTATGGTTTGAGTGCTGACAAACCGGCGTTGCCAAATGTACGACAATAGACCTACGATAATTGTACAAAAATTTGAGCTCAAAAGGGCGCTTGCATGATGTACGATAACAGGTGTACAATAATATCGAACAATTATCATAAGTATGATAATTTCCAGGCAGGCAAAAACCTTTTTTTGACAAGTTAATTTTTTGGAAGTTGACAAATTTTCGTCAGCACCCCCCCCGCTCGTGAGTTTTTTGGGCGTTTTTCAGGTGGTACGATAATTTTGGCCCTAAAACTAATTTTTGGCCTTTTGTACGATAGTTGCACTGTGGAAAATTGCCAATACTGTGACAAACCATCGTGATCATTGAGAATCTATCTTGTGGAATAATCCGGATGATTGCCATAGTGGGCAGGAAATTAAATAAGGAAATAAATAGTTGATTGATTAAAAGTTGTGTTTCACATGAATTTTTATGTATTACGAGATTATTACAATTTAACTCATTTTGAGAGTGATTTTCGGGGATCTAGAAAAACCTTCCAAAGATGTCTTTACATTGCATTAAATTAAACATAGGTTTGATTTTAACCAGCCACATACTTCTGAATTGCAACAACTTTTATTATGATTTTGTATGTTACCTTGTAAATAATAGTTTAATTCTTTTCCGCATATTGCCTGTCCGACTGACTGTGAAGAATTGTTATTCTTCCTATTTAACAAGTATTTCAAATTTTTTTCTACAATTGTATCTGGATCTACGGTAGATGTGCTCTGCTGTACTTAAATTCAAGTATTTCTTAATATTAGGATCATGCTTCAATGAAGAGTTGGTGCCGCATAATATTTGATTGCAAGAAATGCAATTACTATTTGATCGGTCGTTTGTCAATAATCATGCTTTCTGAAAGTTGTTATTCAAATCCTTTTCAACTATTTGTATGTCTGAATGTGTTTGGTCAATCATCATAAAATTGTTAGGTCTATTCTTTAGTAGGCCTATTGCTTTTAACCCCTAGTCGGATATTTGAGTTAAAATGCACTTTGCGACTTCAAGACTTTGCAACTCCGACTTTGCTGCTTTGCAACTGTGGCTTCGCGACTTTTGCGACTTTGCGACTTTGCTTAACAAAGCATCCACTCCAGCCTCCTTCTCGACATGCAGCGAGCCTCGACGAGTCTGTCTGGCATGGCGCTATTTTGAAGCCTTTTTCATTATTTTTCTTCACTATATCGCAGCAAAACCAATGAGGTATTAAATTGTGCTTTGTGCTTGTGACCAGGAAGCAGTCGTTGTCAAATCGCAAAAGTGTTCTCAGTCAAGGTGATGAACGCTGGAAGGATGTGGTACAGGAGCTGGAAGAACAGTTGAGGTTTCCTTGCTTGCATTTAATTGTTTTTATACGGTTTTGAATTCAATGACAGCTGAAAAAGCTAAAAAATCGTGTTAATGGATCATAGCGCAAGACCCAATGGCCAGGATTGCCAACGACGGATCCAGAGGGGCGGATGGGGGGAATGCATTCACCCCCACCAGCATAAAAAGTATTTTTTTTGCATAAAATGTATTTGCTAAAACAGTGGTAGATGTAACAATAAGCGGTATTAAAAAATATATCCTGCATTAAATGCTCTGAACTGTGGCTTAACATCATAGTCGAAACATAAGAAAACATGGAATTCCAAAAATTCCCCCAATTTTTTTTTTTCAACCGATTCTTAGAATTTTTATGCCATTTTGTAAAGGAAAGAATTTTTTTTACATAACCAGTAAAAATGGAAACGCATCATGTTCTCAGCATGTGTTCGATGTGAGCGCCGCGGCATGCCTGGCGTGATGCGCATGGTTGAATTGTTTATTACCTTCTTGCAAACTTCCCTTGCTATGTCGCGTAGATCCTATTTTCAACAGCGGTTCCAGTTTCTAGGTGCCTCTTTTTTCATTAAAACAACCTACACTATATGTGACTCATTTCTGAAGAAAGAAGTCAGGATGGTTGAGGTCAGTGTGGTGAAGGCCATGTGTGCTCTGTGCCGCGAGAATCAGACGCCCAACAAACTTCCATTCAAGTTAATTCAGCAGTAATTTTGTGGTTTGCCATCCTGTTAAAACCATTCATCCTCTTGAACAAAACCTTGACTTGATGACAATACATGTACTCCTAAAATTTGTTGTCAAATTGGCGATAACTTCAGCATTCACGGTCATCGTGTTGCTTCGTCCTCAAATCAAAGCGGACTGATGATGATGCGTGCGCTACGTTTGTCACCGCGTGAAAGAAGTAACCATTTAGCGACTTCTTCAGGGTTCTTCGTACCCCAATAACCAGAGTATTTTCAACTATCTACACCATGCGAATGAAAATGTGATTCATTGGAGATCCGGACAATCAATGTAATAAACAAAAGACCGCGTGCGTCAGAGAATGCCTGAAACGCCGCGGCGCAAACATGATACTTGTGACTTAGACATCGAGCGTTTCTTTTTCAATTGAATACGTAAAAAACTCCTATCTTTTCTCTATCAAATAGCGTTAAAATTATTTGCATCGGTTGAAAAATTTAAAAGTTATTGATTTCTGAAATTCGTTACATTTCGCTGCCACACCCTGTATATGATCCATTTTTATAATATGACACAATCTGATCAAAATATAACTGGTCAATTTAGAATGAATAAATTGCCATATAAATTATAATCGAGACAGTAGAACATTATAGAAAATGTAAATAAAAATTTTCTTGCTTTTTTTTCCAATGAAAATATTTTTTATCTTCAATGCAACATCAAACTGAATATGTACAAAAAAGTAAAATAAAGCACTATACAATCCATGCCTTCTCTAAAAGTTTATAGCTAGCTGCTTGAAAAGTATAGACCTAAACCCTATCATAATCGAGCATCAAAATGCTACACTAAAAATCTTTGCAAGAATGTCATCCTGCTTACCCTCCATAGTCTATGCTGCATTTTTCTTGCTGGAACCATTTGGTATATTTACAGAAAGTCACCCAAGACCAGTTCATCAGACGCACCAGTAGAGGATCTGATGAAACACGATGTCCAGGAACATGAAACGATTCCAGAAGACACCAAAAATGTTCTGAAATTGGAACCAGAACCAGAACTTTTCCAAAACAAAGAAGTGCCCACCTGTGAAGATACGGAAGATGCAATGGAAGAGGCTGTGGTCGTCAGAAACACGGAGGAAGTTAAATCTTTTCCAGATAATAACGATGCTGAATCATTCAAAAACGAAGAAGATGGTGAAATTTCAATTAATAAGGAAGACATGGAAGCCTCAGCTGAACCTATATGCAATGGGAAGTTGATATTGTCTCAAAATAAAAACGAAACGGAATCTATTCCTAATCATCACGCTGATGCTGCCAATGAACCAACCCGCATGGAAGGTGTCGAACACGATGAAAGTCAGAACAACACTGAACACGGGCAGAGCAAAGGCGATTCAGAACAAAATCCCGTCGAGATTGAAGAGGATGAAAAAGACTACATCAAGGAAGATGCCGAATCTCTCAGTAACCAGGAGATATCTGAATCTTCTCAGGGCAAGGAAGAGAATGTTGAATCTCCAAAGAATCGGGTCGATGACACGGAGTCCTTTCAAAAGAAAGAGGATACAGAATCAATCCATGCATACCAGGCGCTTGTGAATAAATTTGAAGAAGTTACAAAAGAAGAAGAACAAGAAGAAAGCCAAGAAGAATTGCCTGCTAATGATGTCGAAGAGAGTCGAGAAGAATCAAATGAAATATTAAGCCCTCTGAACATTCCTGAAGATGAAGCAAAGGAAGTTGATGAATCAGATGCGAAGGACCAGTCCCTGGTTGATGATGATATCACATAATTACCTTTGACGCAAGACGATAAGGATTCGACTGGCCATCAGGTGAGGATTACAAACTCTTTTTTTCACATAAAGTGTAGTTTACACAATCTTTTCCCAGTGTTCTGGCAGTGATGCTCATAAACAAGTTTACTTCATATACATTTATCGTTAAACACTTCAAGTGGGTTTGTTGAATATATAAATTATTGAGTATATTAATTAGTCTTAGTTAGATGTTTCCAACACTGAAAATGCCTTCCTTCTGCATTGTATTTTGATGCAATCGTTTGAGAACGTGTTTTGTATGCGAATATTTATTCATCATTCATATATGTGGAGACGTTGCTTTGTCATTATTTTGTCAAAATCATTATTTTTATTGTCGTCGTATTGAAAATCAAAAGCACTTCATTACTAGTATTTTATACCAAGATTTCAAAACATTGATCTAGCTTTTTCCAAATAGATTATTTTCATTATGTGATTTTTCCAGGCAGAAGCTGAAAATAGATACCCTGAGTTGAAACCAAGGTCGATTGAAGACAAAGATAACTTATCGACAGAAGATCAACCCGAAGAATTCTGATTAGAAACTGTTAGATCTGATGAACGGTGGCTTGAAGTTCAATTTCATTGTTGAACGATTTTGTGAACTAGTGTGCAAATTTTTTGTATTGAAAAAGTATCCGGTATTTAAATTTTTGAAAAGCCTTCTGCGTTGTCGGTTTTAAAAATAATGAAGCAAATTAGACTGGAATATGGATGTGCTGTTGAGCGAAACAAGGATGGCCTGCAGATAACATGGTTGAGCTTACACACGTCTTTATTGTTTGTTCCTTAAGTGATATTTTAGGGTTGCTGCTGTTTCTGGTGCCACACACTTGAGCTCCATATGTTTAGTTATTTGTATCGGTTTAGATTCCCAACTGTCCTATCTGAGAAATGTGCTATTGTAATTTCTGAAATGTTTGGATATGTGTGTCAAAGACGGAAATTCTGTAAAGTCTGTATCGTAAATGAAATTCTGGCAGAAGACTGGGAAAGTGGTTTTAGAGACTTTCTGTAACTAACTGACTATAACTTTCTAGGCAACTAAGTTTCTAGTTTGCTTCACTTCAATATTAAAATGTAATGAAAATTCATGAAAAATACAATGTTCAATAAAAAAAGCAATGGTCCATGCAATATTTAATTGTGAAAAATTGTTATAGCAACTTGTTTGTTTTCTGATGCATAATTTCTTGTTGAGCGTGAGATCATGAATTCGTGATGGGTGCATGAATGCAGTAGCAGTATTTAAGCTTAATGATAGAACTCGGTCCAAGTGGTGAAATAAAGCGCGAATTGCCCAGGATGGGATTCTCATTGCGGGGTTCCCACTGGACATCAAAGATTTTGCTCGATATTGCTTGGTCAGCAATGCGGTAGTCCTCACTTAGAACGTGGACATACTCGATGTGTCCGAGAAAAAACGCGTTATTCATTTCGTGCAGAAGGAAGCTCGGGAGGGGGGAGGACAACAGAACTTTTCAAAGCCATTCTTAACAGCACATATTCTTTTCTGAAGTCATTCTTGACAGTGGATATTTACTTTAAAGGTCTTTCTTAACAGATTTGAAACAGGACAACATGAGAGGCGTAAATCTAGATATCTTAATTTATTTATTTTTTTTTTTCCATACAATAAAGATGCGTGTAAAATATCCGAATGAATGAGATTATATAAATGAGATTATATAAATTTAGTCATATATTGTTTGTCATGCGACTTATATATGTGTACACACTTGCAAGTGTGTCTTGTTTTCGCTGTCATGCCCTCTATTACCCTGTACATAAAATTGATTTATAATGTGCTATCGGTGGTTCAGGTAAGCGTATGTAACTGTGAATGATGTGTTCGTAAAATGTTGTTGAAATATTGCTGCGCAGCTGCGATGCGTTTTCAATTTTTTCTGTCATAGATGTTGTGGCCTAACGTGAGAAAAAGAGCTTTTTTCTACATAATATGAAACATTTTCTTTAGTCTGAGGGTCGTTCACATCAGATTCTGATTTATAAATTTCTATCAAAGCAAAGACGCCTTTATTATCTTATGCTTGTAAATAAAATCAAACGTTGAGCGAGCGTAGAACCTTATCACACTAGTGTCAAGTCTCCGGACACAGGACTTAATAGCTTTACCTTGTCCAACACTTTTTACCTTGTCCAATTTTTATCTTCATGTCACAATGCAATGCAGTGCAAAAATTGTATTGTTTATCAACCTTGTTTGTGTGTGTATATATTGGCAAGTTTTGTTTCCCAATGAATGTTCAGTAACACTGAAATATTATGTTGACACCGTTTATTATTGATTATAATATATTATTGACAAACGCATAAATCTTCTATTTTTACAACAAAAAAATTGTTGCACAAAAAACATTACCGGTACAGGATTAGTAATCTGCAAAATACCTTTGATCGTTTCGCTATATCAAATAGGCCCTATAGTACCGTGCTAGGGTGCCTGAAATTGTCCAGCATACATTCGCTTTCATACTGTGAGTTGCTTTAAAACATGAGCTTGATGACTTTAAGAAAGGTTTTTGTTTTTTGAAGATTAGCATATTAGCCTAGCTGTAGTATGGGTTGATTGAATGTATTTGAAAATAGCAAAATTCATTGTTATATTAGTTGTAATTTTACTATTGTTAGATTTGTCTCTTGTTCGTTTTTATGAGTGTTCGTAAAATTTGCGATGGCCTACGACGATAAATTAGTTGAATATGTACCATTTTCATAACTCTTAAAAGTTTGACTTCACTCAATCCTATTTGACACTTTAGAAAGTCTTTTTTTCAATTTTGACGTGCTAGATATAATTTATTATCACAAATTTTTGCAATTTCTTTAATCATTTAAGTCCCTTTACAAAGAAAACGTTATGCGCCTGGCTGATGCAGTGTTGAAATAAAACACAACATATACATATAGGCCTATACTAGTTAGGCCTATAAGCATTCTCCTCTTTCAGAGCCACTGATTATTGTTCAATAGTTAAACAGGTATTAAATTGTCTACACTGTTTATTCAACTTGTTATGTAACAGAGGCCTAGCCTACATGTACTTGTAGTTGTCATCAGTCATACAAATTGTAAAGGTGATAGATGTGAAATTACAAAAACTGTACTGTTGTGCCAGGTTATCATAGTTTTTATATTTTCATCGATCGTTTTGTTGGTTAGTCCTACTAACGCATGTGTAAAATGATTCAATTATTCGATATTCAAAGGCGATATTACACTAACCATTAATTTTTGGCTAAATCAGTTAACCATTGATTAAAATTAATCGGAGGATTTATGCCATGGGATTTTTCAATGTAAATCCTTTCATTTAATAGTTTTATGATAAATCCGTGGATTTACAAATTGTAAATTTTATTCGCTAACACCCCGATATCCACGAACTTAAATCATGGATTTAATCAATTCTGAAAAATTTGCTTAATCGTTGTTGGAAACACAAAGACCGTTAACGCACCATTTTGTAGATGCTAAATCCTGAACACCCTTAAATCCCAGCGAAATCCGTGTTGGAAAAACTATCCCTTAATTGCTAAACGTCGTTTATTGGTAATTGGTTAAACGTCCGTATTGGGACCCTACATGTTGGCTTTAGGAACATTCCCGTAGCGGATACAAGCGAACTTTATGCGCCAGACTTTGTTGGTGTCGCATTTCTAATTTTGTTAGCATTGTCAATCTTTGCATTTTGGGTCGCCTAACTTATTTGTTGTTGAAATGCGGTTGCTTTTCTGTTTATCGTAAAGTTGAGAATCATTGAGTGATGAAGCACGTGTAGGCTATGCCTACTGCATGGCAATCTGGGAGGAGTAGGCTACTACTACGACGCATCATGATACACTGTTGAACGAAACTGGTTTAATTTGGTACAAATGTTCGCCCCTGGTCAATCGTCTTGTCAGCTATACTGTGTAGCCTACTTTATGATGAAGCGTTCACTCCTGTAATAAATATTATTGCAGGTTTTGTTTGTAATTATCTCGATTGTCATTTCACTCGCCCATCAGCACATGCTGACGGCTGGAGTTGAACCAGTGTTTTATTCAGACACACCAAGGGGGAAACTTTCTCCCCAAATAAAAAATCCCCCGCCAATTCGACTCCCCCTCCACATTTTCTCCTCAAAAATTTCTCCCAAATGCCTCGGGCCCTCCCTAAACTTCCTTGCAGTACGGTGACGTAACAAAGACTATTAGCCGAGTGACGAAGTAACGAACTAACGAAGTGAGTTCACTAACGTGTTTCACTAACGAGTGACGAAGTAACGAACTAACGAAGTGAGTTCACTAACGTGTTTCACTAACGAGTGACGAAGTAACGAAGACTACTAGCCGAGGCCTCGGTTTTGCGAATCAAATAACTGCTTCCCATTCTTTAGTCGCCTTTTACGCCCGAGTAGCTCTGGCCTACAATCCAATTCTTTGTTCCCCGGCCTGCAGGGGTTGGGCGGACCGATCAATTTTCGATCAATTTCTTTATACTAGTAGCCTAGATGAAGAAATTTTGCTTTCGCTTGCTCCGCTCGTGAAGTAGGCCCTATACAGTACATTCACTGTAATTTCCCCCGTCTCTCCCAAACGTTGTACTCATAGTACATTGTTCCCTGTCCCTCATAAACACGGTACACGCATGCCGCATAGAATAAGCATCACTTGATGCATCTCATAAAATTTGACAGTTTTTTTAATATTGCCATTTGTGGCATTCCTTATGATATTCATTGATAAACATTCTAATATCAGGTGGATAAAGAAGTAATTTCATATCAGTATGCTTGAGCTGTAGCAAGGCTTTTATTAAATTTTGAAGGCAGATTTTAAAAGAATTTGGGCTGTCATATTTTCCATTATGCATGTGCATGATGTGCATCAATCACATTCTAGTGCCTACAGATGCCTAGGCCTACAGCACTCGACGCTTGGCCGTAGGCTATAATTATACGCAGAATTACCCACTATACCTGTGCATGGCGTGCACATATTTCATCTTTACTTCATACAGCACTATATCAGTACTAATGTTATAGCTCACACACATTACACTGTATGTCCAGTACTACTACTACTGCAGTACACACATTACGTCTAGTACTACTACTACGTCAGTTCAGTCGAGTTAAGTCACTTACTACTGAATGCACGGATTAGTGGATCTACTACGACGCCGTCTGTGACGATTGAAAATCTGCAGATCCGACACGCTTGCGATCAATCACCCATCCGACGAGACCGCGTATCGCCTCTTGGAAAGCTCTGTACTTGGCCGTATAGATGAATGGATTGATGCAGCAGTTGGTGAACTCTGCCACGACTGTGAAGCGATAGAAAGCGCTGTTGTAGTCTGCCGTACCGCCGAGGAAGAAGACGAGAAGCCAGATCTGATTCCACGTGTGGCACAGAAAGAATGCTGCGCAGACCAGCAGCAGCGTCTTGAGGACGTTGTGTCTGGCGCGCTGATTTGTCGACACCGGGGGCTTGACAGTCTCGGCTCCGCCTGGGATGAGCGCTGAGCG
The DNA here is from genome assembly GCA_034695025.1 of Chamaedrilus cognettii. NCBI lineage: Eukaryota > Metazoa > Annelida > Clitellata > Enchytraeida > Enchytraeidae > Chamaedrilus > Chamaedrilus cognettii. The sequence continues at coordinate 16,592 of JAQIWG010003327.1, forward strand.
TGGTTGGTTCCTAAAGATTGTAGCAGAAGCCCTTGGAGGGATGGGCTTCTGGAATAGTTTGAATTGAGATCTCTGAGTGATTTTACCAGCCTTTGAATTCTCGTCGATTGTGACAACTGGCTGCACGGTAACCAAAGCGGGAAGGATGTGTGTCGGGGTACCAACAGCGACTATGGAATGAGGATCGACGACTGAATTAAAGTCGGTCGATTGTGGAGGAGAGTGAGATTTGAACACCGTCAGGGATTCATCGTCAGCAGATTTGGGAATTTCTGCTGATTCGCGAATGGTGAACGGATTCAGCGCTTGTTCGGCGACTGAGACTGATTTGTTTGGTGATGAAATCACGACGTTTGTCATCGTTGGCGCGGACGATGATGCGGCAGACACAGCGGGTGCTGCTGTGGCTGTGAATTTAAAGTCATTTCGGCCGTTGGCAGCCTGTGGATAGACTTTGGTTGCAAGAACCTAAAGTACAAGAAAGCACACAACCATCATGCTTTATCTAAGACGTATGATGCAAACTGGTAACCTATAGATGGATGCTTCAATTAAATTACTGTGCAAAAGAGCAGCTCCAACCTAACTCAGACATGAAGCAATAAATAGCAATGGCATACTTCAGGCGTTCAATTCATCGTTTTTATGTTTGCTTTGGCACCTCCTCCACACACTCTCTTCACAATATGTCGATCTCGCCTATTTAATGCCAAAAAGAGCAAACAAGAGCGTATCCAACCCTCAGCATGCGGATGTAGCAGACGACCATCACTGCCAGAGGGAAGAGATACTCCAAGCAGAATATGAACACGCCGACCGCGCGCTTCTTCAGCTGCGTGGACAGGGCGTAGAACCCCCGGCACTTTCCGTCGACAATCTCAGAAAGACCCGTGTATATGCTGAAGGTGACGCTGAGGCCAATGATCCAGGGTAGAGCGATGAAGGCATAGATGAGCGGCCCGCTCAGTCTCGCCTTATGTACATACGGGTGGACTGAATAATAGTAAAAAACATCAAACAACGGAATGCACAGGCACAGGAATCTGCATTGAACTGAATTTTGCTGAGTTTTGTTAGAGACAAAATGAGTCCCGTGAAAATTATCGTCATGTTATGCTACAAATAATATTGATAACCTAGTCGCCTGAAGAACCTTCAGTGTAAAAATAAATAAATAAATGACATTATCAGAACTGATAGTCTTACGAGAATTTACTTTGCTCTCTCTCAAGAATCGAGAGCACTCGATTCGTTTGTCGAGGTCTCCGTCCTGTTTTGAGACCACAGTGTCAAGATCTCGGTATTGATTTCCAATCATTTTACTTATTCAAAAAATTATGCTTCTGTTATGAGAGTGTTTCCAACAATAATGAATAATCCATGACAATATTTAAGAAGCTTTTTGTCGTTCAGCTTGTTCATTCAGCAGGAATCAGGTATCAGAACTTTCTATGGTAGCACGACAATTGAACGGGTGTCAATTAACCGGGCGTCAATTCAGCGGGTCCAATTGAACGGGCGTCAATTAA
>JAQIWG010003328.1:0-18118 GCA_034695025.1 Chamaedrilus cognettii
CATGCACCACCCTTCCCCGTTTATATTCTGCCTATACCAAACATGCACCACCCTCCCCGTTTATATTCTGCCTATACCAAACATGCTCCCCCCCTCCACAATAAGTACCTTAATTCGCCTCTGAGCTGTGTGGCTGAGATCCTATAGATAAGACCTGACAACTGTCCCACATTTTCGCTGTACATGTAAGTCTATCCACTGTGTTGATCAACAAGCACTTGCAACGAAGAGGCAGAGTCTGCGTTGCTAGGCAGTGTAAGCAAAATATTGAGCCGTATTCAAGGGCTATAGGATCAAATAATACCGACCGATCTGCAGGACTGTAACAATACGGGATACAGAGAAGTCGCGCCCATAAAGCAAGCTACAATGATGCGCGTCTGAATGCGTGGCATCTGTTTTTGGATATAGACGTGACAACGCAGTTGTTAGGCAGAGGCAGAGAGATTTAGTTCCAGTGATTGTTTGATTCTTTGTAGTTGCATAAGATTGTTGATCAAAACAGTTTATGATAATATCGCATTACTATACTAATCGGCTTTAGGTTGTCAGGTGTTATCAAAAAGGCTAAACTCTTAAATAGTAAACAGCTCGTGATTAAAGGGAATGAATAGTAGCAGTTCATCCCGGAATAAGGAGACAGAATACGCTGAAATTTAGCGCGAGCGAACGAATACGCTTACATTGGAAATGCTGGTGGGTCAGATGAGACAATTGTAGGATTGAAGTTTTAGGCGTATTGAATGGAATTATGTGATTTGAGAGGAACACGTAAATTTGCTTTACACGCATCCTTTTAAATAAAAAAACGTAGTTAACAATGTCAAACGACAACTATACGGCCGAATAACAGAAAAGCCTTGATCTGGAAACCAGACCACTTTCAAAAGCATAGATTTTATCTGTTGTCTTAATTCACTTAGCCTAGTTATTTTAAAAGTTGAACACAAGTTGGGTAGTAAAGTTTGTCAAGCCTAGCAACAAACGTAATAATACACAATCGGTTAAATTAGCTAATAGAGCCTAGAGTTTATTACAGTGGTCCTGAGATTAGACATGTTAAGTAAAATGTTAAGTTAAATGCTAAGTAAAATAACACGCTTGAAAGTCATGCGTTACTACAGAACAAGCCTATACTATAAACCTACTACGACTTCTAGGCTTACTCGCCATTTCGCTCAATCGCAGTGACCAATGAATTGGACTTTGAGAGAATTCTCGGAACACGAGATGGATTTACAGCTCAGTCCTCAACAAGTCCCCGCGCTGCATTTGACCGCAACACTCAACGGCTGTCGCCTAAACCATAGGCCTACTTCTTAGTCCTAGCATTGGTGGATATTTTTGACAATTGTCACCGGCTGAGCTATTTTTAGACGCTACATAAAGGCTCGTGAATCGCTGGTCTACAACACCGCGCGTTCATTGAGAGCACACGGGAGATTATCGGTCTATACGTTGTCAATGGACGTAGCGTGGTGATCGACACTCGTGACTATGGTCGCGAACTCGCGAGTGATAACGGCATCAAACTCCATAGTTATCAGGCCACTCGTGTGCATGTATATAGGCTATCTTGAAAATATGATAAACCTAATCGAACCCACCTGGAGGCCAGATGCATATGCCGTCTACATTCACAATCTGCAATAGCATGACCATGATGCGGTTGCTATGATCCAGTGCTGTAGTTGCCATGCGACGCAGAGGGACGGCGTCCCGCCGGGCCGCTCAGGATACAAACAGCGTCCCCCCAGCGGCCGCTCCCAATGTGGACGTTGCGAGACGCTGTCGAGACGGTCTAAGCCACGTGCCAAGCTGTGCTGAAGGCTAGGCCCCTATAATACGAGTCATGGCCTAATTAATTATCCTATTTTGGTCATGGGCCGGCCCTCGGTAAAAGGGCCGCTGCGTGTGAAATGAGGGCCGCTCTGACTAAAAAAGCAAACTAGCGTCCCGCCGGGCCTCGGACTCGCAGCAACAGCACTGTTGTTATTGCTACAGCGCGTTATACTGTAGATTATGCGCGTGTAGAGTTTGGCTGCTAACAGTGGAAACGGTTGCTATAGCTGCAGCAGGGCGTATCTTATTGCATCACCACCTGATGCGTTGCCAGCTCAATTGTAGCTCACGACAATTATTAGTAATCCCATATTCAAAAATTTAACCCAATCGGAATTGATGGCGAACAATGAATTAATAATAGGGGCCCCTTGGAACCCCTTTAATTAATATAGGGGCCCCCTTATTATTATAACCCGTGGGGCGTCTTCACTTTCAATGGCTTGTGCCCCTCTTGGGGGACAGTAAAACACTACGGGTCTGAAGTTTGCATTCGTATACATTTCCATTCCAAAAGATTTGCAAGTTAGCTATAATTTCGATGACGATTATCACAAATCGTAAGGACTATTGAATGCGCATTTGAGCGCTTGCTGTAAATGCATCAAATAAGACGTTTTCAAAAGTAGCTTATAGGATAGTAACAGTGGCTACGACGCAAATCTTAAAGTTTGACATGTTCAATTATATCCTTGATATAGGCTATAGCCCTAATATGAAGCGATGTGCACTTTCAGCCTGCTTTACAAGGAAGGCGCATGTGAACTTCGTATGTCCTAATCCTGAACAGCAGAGCATAGTACCAAAGACTATCGATAACTGATCGACTTAAGCTACCCCGCCATGTGATATACAGAGTCTTGTGTTTGTGATGTGGTCACATTAATGCGGCTTATAGTGTAGACTGTGTAGTGTTGTCAGTTTATTGGACAAGCGGGCTATACTTATATATGGCTTGTTATAACACAGCTTGTATGCAGACTAGGCCTATACATACGGCATATCTTTGACAATCTGTTACTTCCTCGTTAATTCATCGGAATTAATTTTTATTAATTTTTATCTTTAACACATGACACAACACTTTAACTGTCAGGGTTAGGGTTAGGGCTAGGGTTAGGATATTTTAATTAACTCTAACCCTAACCCTAACCCTAACCCTAACCCTAAACCCTGAAAATATCCTAACCCTAACCCTAAAAATTAATTTCGGTGAATTAATAAGGAAGTACCGACAATCTTTCTGCATCTTTTTGATGAACGTCTTTAGCCGCGCGTCTTTTGGGCTACGACCTCGCACTTCAGGCAAGGACAATGAATTATTTACAACTGATTAACTACGCGCTGTGCGAGAAGTTTCGTGTCGCACTCAGTCGATCCTCTATCGCTAGAACGACTGTGACGTCAATGGAGTTCCCTTTGCAAGTCCGAACGGGAACACAACGTGATTGAGAATCTCCCGATGGGCCGTAAATTATAATGCTTCAACTTTTATACTGCACTCCACCCTATTGGATGGTTATTTGCAGGGCTGACGATGGACGTTATCATGGGCGTTATCTGCTATCACTATCACATATCACAGGTCGCTCTCCCGCGTTACACTTGATCGATTTACAGCACGTCGTGTTGCGTAGTATAGGAGCTATGGAGCACACGTGGACTCCGCTTTAATTTTAGCGCCCGGTATCCCCGACACAGAAGGTCGGGGATACCGGGGAATGACGTATTGTCCTTATCAAGTCAATGGGATTGATGGGCGGATGGGAAGATAAACGAGCAGGCCCAGGCCTGTATCGTAGACTATAGGCCTATCCCGTGCACTGATCGCCAACAGAGCAGTCCTGGGCCATATTTAGACTCATTTATAAGCAAGTCGAGGAGAATCATTCGTTCATTCTGTTGCAGGATCGTAACTGTCGTCGCGTGTTGATTACAAACAACGCCCATTAAGCGTGTAGCAATACAATGCCACACACTACTGCTTATTGCATTGCTATACTGCTTTTGCCGTGAGATGAATAACGTTCTAAAACTTCTACATCACTGCGTCCTATGCCATTGTTGCAACACATAATAGGGGCCTATAACTGACGTAATGATGTGCTGAGTTCCTACACTAACATAGACATGCGCTCGTTTAACGATGAGTGGGTTCGGAGCTTCCCTTACAGGTTACTGTTATACTGGCGATAAGCGGGGAAGTACTAGCATAGCCTAAATGTCTAACGTAAAGTTCAATTTAATGTAGCCTGCATTTCATGTCTTTCCTATGGCAAACGACGGCTAGGCCTGCAGGATGCCAGATGAATTCTTCTTGAATATTAACTTTCTTTTGCTATTGCAATGATATTATAACGTTGAAAAAACATTTTAAATAATACGTGATTTTCAAAAGAACCGTTTTCTTCGTCCGCTATATATTACAGTTTATTAGTCGACGGCCCATATTTTAGTGCGTGGCGATCATATTTTTGTGCGCGGCGTTTCTGGAATCTGTGCGCGGCCGCGCACGCGCGCAGCTTAGATAGGCTCCAAAAAATTCTGTCACCACCCACCGCCCCTGCTCTCGAGTTCTGCACGAAAATTAAAAACGTTCTCCCGGAAGATCCACCAAATTGCTAGACCCTGTTCAAATTTTGACACCGCTCCACCTTTTCAAACACTAAGTGCCGCATAAGCCTCCTTAAGACGACAAAATAATCGCGGACGAATAAAATCGCGCGGCTAAGCATTGCGCTACTGCCACACGTTGCAAAATAAATATGCAACATCGTAGACCGCTACATAGTACGTACTAGCAGGCCTACATGACACGGGCCTATCATCAGTGGCATATTATCATTTCTCTGCATTCCCTAGATGACATTGCAGGCACGTTATTATGCCGTGTCGAAGTATCATACAGTAGGTGTAGCAGCCGCTCTACTGGTTTCGTGTCATGTAGCAACCATGGTGTTAATGCACATTTTTGAATCACTTCTGAGCACTGTTCTTATTCATTTTTACCGTTGTCAGATCCAGTGATTAAAAATGAAAATTGAATTAGATGTATAAAAGCAGGGGAGGTTGCAATAAAAACAGAGGAGTCTTGGTTCCCAAAACAGACCATTTAACACACACACTACCAGGCTGAAAAACCATTTGGCTTAAATCCAACCGGGTGGCTCGAGACCCTGACAGGGGGGCTAGCAGGGGGGCTAACAGGGGGGCTAACAGGGGGCTGACAGGGGGGCTAACAGGGGGGCTAACAGGGGGGCTAACAGGGGGGCTAATAGCCCTCTCAAGCCTCACCAAGAAGAATCTCAGGAACCGCCACTGTGTCACTGGCCGCGACAAGATTGTGAGTCACTTCGTGTACACTTTGGTTAGGTGGTTTAAAATCGTCAGCCACAAGCGTTCCTATACAATGCCCATTCCAGTCTGCGGTGGAACCACCACCAGCGACCATCAGCTGGTGCAATGGACATTGGACACTCTCCTTGCAAGGCCTTACCAAAACCATACCAAAGGGCCTACCAAAACCATACCAAAGGGCCTACCAAAACCAAACCAAAGGGCCTACCAAAACCATACCAAAGGGCCTACCAAAACCATACCAAAGGGCCTACCAAAACCATACCAAATGGCCTACCAAAACCATACCAAAGGGCCTACCAAAACCATCAACTTGTGCTGTTTTACAAGTTGGTCCAGAATTTAGCAGGAGATGCACATTGCACAAGGTAAACGTCCTAATTAAATTTATTTTGAATCCGTGATCGTGTACATCATTAAGTGCTTCTAGCGGACATGGCCCAGATTCGTCGACCGCTTTATACGTTGTAATACGTTTATAAATGCTGTAGCAAGATAATAACCCTTGTCCAGGTCTCGCATGGAATACAACGAGATGGAGCGTCAGCATTTTGTATACGGATCATTTTGTGGAATGGGGGGAGTCAGTATCTGTAATTAAGGTAAGTGCTGAGCTACAAACCTTATGACTGGAGAGGTGTGCGTCGAAAACTAAACCAATCATGTTCATAGAACGGACAACCCCCTCCCAAGCTAGAAGGGGGTTGACGAACTTAGATGGAGGGATTGGAAATCGAATAAATATCAGGGGAGGGCAGTTTAGGAGATCAAAACACGACACAACGGGGTGTAATTTTTACATTCAGGGGGGACGCTGAAAGCCGAGATAAGGGGTAGTAAGGGTGAGTTAACCCTACCCCTTTGCGATGTTCATTATCCATCCAAAACAGATTTCAAACACGGTCTGAAATGTATCGCGCCTGTCTGCAGTACGCGATGGCAGTTACCGGCGATCTGTTATATCTGTTTTAATGATCAGACGGCAGGTCATCGGACAGGCGGACAAGCCTGGTCTGAGACCGGACAACATTCTCCGCGTTAACAGATTAACGGAAGTAGCGGAGAGATGAACTGAGGTCTGGGACCAGAGGCCTTCAATGTCAAACATGACGTCGGGGGTGCATGGTTGCTGGTTAATTACCAGCCGCGTTAATTACCATCACAGCTAATTGCCGTTGGTATGAGCCTGTCACGCATCAATGCGCGTTTGTTGAAATTATTGGCGTTTGAATGCTAATGTGTGTTCTGAAATTGACAAAAAAAATTCTGGTCGTAAATTGTTAGACCGAACTTATGCGCATTCAGAGCTGCAAGTCTGCAGAGCGTGCTCAAGCTCACTGTCGTGGACTAAAATGTAGAAAAATTTCGTGTCAAATAATTGCAAGCCTACATATTTGTACTGTTTTTATACTTTTTATACCGTTCATTCTAAGAAAATACACTTAATTAGGATCTTTAAATTACATTGATATATTTCCTGTTGAAAAATCGCTTACTTGTTGCGCTAGCGTCTAGACTGTACGAAAATAATATTTGAATCCGGAGAGATTTGAGACCCTCCTTAATCCTTCCGTGACCTTTTCACATCACTCCATCGAGTAATAACCATGCTTGGGTTTCAAAGATATTTTCTATCCAGGGCTGCAGTGAATGAACTTGGGAGAAAGGTGCCTGGACAAACGGGTGGAGGGGTCATCTAGGGCTAGGCTACAGGCTGCCACCATACATCGCAACTTGTCGATGGATGTAGTGGCGCCAGGAGCACGGGTTAGTAATTTGGTTGTATCTGGCCTGTACCCATTTCTGCGTGAAATAGACACCAACTCTACGCTTTATCAGTTAATCAATGCTAATGGATACGTCTCACCAGATATGGCAATATTGTGCTGCAATTTATTAGGGTCTACGTGTACACGTTATTCGAATCGGTTAACTTACATGTATGTATGTATGTATGTATGTATGTATGTATGTATGTATATATCTATGTATATATGTATGTATGTATGTGTGTAAGACACATAAGACGCATCAAAAAATGTCATTCAAACGGAGATGGAAAAAGCACTTAAATTTGGCTCGAATCGTAGGTGCAAGCGGGACTTACTCCAATGAACCACAATAGTTATTGTAATTTATTGCTGTGCCTAGAGTCGGAGCGTGATACCAATATCAGTTGGCACGCGAACAGCTGCAGGCTAACACGTGACCCAGTTGCCCGACAGCGTGTTCCGGAAAAAAAAAACGTTCCTCACGATTCGATCTGGAAGAGCGGCGTGGCTCCTGAGTCATCCACATCCGCCCGCCGTGTCTGTGGCTTACAGGCTTTGCCGCTAACTGCGGCGGATACTCCGTTTCAAAATCGCGCGAGAGGATATTCTACCTTCTAAAGTGTAGGTCTACATGTATGTTTCATCAAATGAATGATAACACAAAAGCTAAATGGAAAAAATATACAATCAGGCAGCCCAACAAAAAACTTATAGATACATTTTTTGAAGGGCAAGTTGGAGCGTCACATAGACCTGCAAAGTTTTTACAAGCGATTTGTAATTGGTGCTGCGAAAGAATTTGATCACATTGTGCTTGTTTTAGTTGTTTAGACTCATAAAGTAGCCTCCTATAGGCCTATTTGAAATATGAAAGAGAATACGCATAGCGGTGCCCACTACAGAGTGGGCACACTTTCATACTTCATTGAAAGAACAATGTGACCGCAATCTCAGTATTATTGTAATAAATTGTAGAATAATATTGTATGCCTGCTACAACGCTTGCGTGAATTACAGACGCATTTAATTTGTACGCAGTTAACAACGCTCAAAATTGACCACTTCAGCTCGTGCTTTATAATAGTGCCACGCTATAAAGTATTGTGGGGCTCCGCGGCCCCCGCTTCCCTATACTCCCCCCTCCCCCATGCACAGCTGCTGTTTCCGCCCGCCGCTAGTGCCGCCGCCATGCGGTGGTTTGTCGGGTCCTGGATGACCTCGCTAGCACGGCCGATCGAGCGAAAACACGAGTTGAGCCGATCTCGATCCCGCGCTAATCTCTCTCTGATCTGTGACTAGCGGTGTGGCGAATGTGGTGGATAGATCTCCCCCACGACGTACTGGTGTTTTCTTGTACTTAGGCTATTTCTTTTGCGCACAACCAACTACAGTGCAAAGCATCAACAGAAAACATTAAAAGAATACTCTTCGAAAGCTGAAGTTTCTTAAGCTTTAGGCCTGTGTATGGCCCTGAGAGTTACACACAGGTTAGTATAGCCGTGAGACAGTAGGCAGGTAAATTATTTTCCGGGATAAGAAACCCCGATTAGGTTACCGTAAACGCAACATTGGACACCTTGCCTATTTGCTGAAGTGTGAATAGGCTTGATGCAAGTAACCTGCCGTTTGACAGCGCACTAAAGAAAGATTTAGATCAAGCAAACAACATTGAACACAAAATAATTCGTATGACACTATTTCTACCCTGTCCCACCCCTCCACAGTTTGAAAGAGAAATGTTGCGGCGTGCGCTAGCGCTGCAGTCTCCAAGTCTCGCGCTGTTGCTGATTGCAGCGGCGTTTTATTTACGTTCCGAGTTGCGTGTCGGCCTCGACGCAAACCCATAGCGTGCGAGAACTTTACCGCCGCTACCGCCACAATATCTGCGGGAATGAGTCATCACTGTAACCCGCTAGGGAAGGGGTTAGGGGTGGGAGTGAGGACAGAGATAGAGAAAATGAGGATCGACAAGCGTTCAAAATTACTGTTCGGCGCTCATAGGCTAGATGCGGTTTTAGCAATAATAACTGTGTTGTTTGCTATCTAATTTTAGTACAATGGTAATCTTGATCAGGAATAAAAATAATGAGCAAAAGATATTGATTGTAGGAATGCAATTTTTATATGAAAACCGCAGGTGATCTCGTGTTTCAAAAAGCTAGAACTAATTTTTTCTCCTCACCATTTGAATGCGATGCGGAGGGCCGGGCTAAAAGCTCATCATTGGATGAATTAAATTGAAAACTGAAAGCTATAATCTTCGAAATAAAAAACTTGTTGACGCTACTCACATAATACCAAGGCGTGATCAGTATTTCATTTAAAATTGACTATTTAATCCATCTTGTTGTAATTTAGACAACTATCAACAATCCGTACCCTACCCACCCTCCAGTCAAGGGCTCAATGCTGCAGAGCTGTGTGTGTTATTGCGTGTCAGTGTGTCTAACGCCATCGATATGCCTAGTATTCATTGAGGCTGACAAAAACATTGAGATGGAGAACCGTCAGCATCGACCGTTGGCATTGGATTCCTTGACGATTATTAGTGCGATCGAGCCGCGTATCGAGCATTGCTCGCATTTTGCGAGCAATTCTCTGCGGCAAGATGACTGAGTGGTGATACAGCGGATGGGAGATGAAAGAAGAAGTAAAGTAAATATTAACGCAACGATGTCTTGTAGATACGTCGATTAATATGACAAACGGGCCCGCATTCTACACTGACGGCATATTATAAAGCAATTATATTTTGACCGCAAATGGGCCGATCAATAAGTTTGAGCGTGTGCGAAAGCCTGCGCTTTGGTTATAGATTTGATTGTCTTTTTTGCAAAAGCGCGGAAACAGGAGTACAAAAACACAGCGCGAGTGAGTGAAAGACGTTTCGAGGACACAACGTGCATAATGATGTAATTCGTATTGCATATCCTCTAAATAGGCTAGCCTACAACGGATAAAGATAAAGTAGCCTACAGCGTTGTAATCAGCGCATGCAAAATGAACATCGTTTCCAAATGATTGATCAGACGTATTTGCAGGCCTATAACGAATCATCGTTACTCTAACTTTTTAATGTCAATGACACCGAAACTTGTACAGGCTTATAAAAGCCTCGAACAGTCTCGAACAGTCCCATTCTGCAATATGTAATGCTGCCGTCTGCCGCTCAATTATTCCGCGCTTCTCGCAAGTTGTGCGTTTCGTCGCCTTGAAAAGCAGTTTTAAACGGTCTCATTTAGTTTAATAGTGTAAATATCTAGTTTGCAAAGTTGGTGGTTTAGAAGAGGAGTGTTGCCGGCCCTGGATAGTAGGTGAAAGAGAGCATAGAGTAGTATGTATAGACTTAATGGACTCCGTGTAATCATACGCGCCATCACCGCGCAGTTGGTCTGAGCGGAACTGGTCGTGGTCGGGTCGCTGAGTCATAATTATCTGGGACCGGTTTTACGCGCTGGTTTATTACACCGAGACCTAGACAGTTGCTACGAAATTAGGCCATCGCTATCCGCGAAGCGAATAGCAATTTATTTTTGAGGGCTTCTGAGCGCCCTGAAAATGTGGAACGAGAATGGAATTTCGAGATGATATTTGAAACCAAATCGAGAAATTGTTGACCGAGATCCAGATGGTATGTTATCGATTTGGGGCGGAGGATAATTGTAGGGGCTATCATTTCACTAGCAGTGGGCTAGTTATTGTTTTACCGTAGATGCAAACGACTTTATTTGTCGCGAATGCGTCAAAAATACGCAGCAATAGTGCACAATCGAAAGAAACAGCAGAGACCGACAATTTGCTAGCACTAAATGTATTGCTGTGCTGTAGGTCTACGTCATCGTGATTTAGGCCTATTGCAACCCGTTTTCAACTTTTAATATTTTGCATGCGGCGTCCTGTGCTTTTGAAACATTTGAACAGCATTTAGCCGTGCCTTGATGGGAGTCCCTTGATCATCCTTGTTAACCGCCCTTAGTATAGGCCTATAGGTATAGGATGGCTATTATAGCAATGATTTTATTATTCTACGCGAACTTTCTAGTGATTTACAATGCAATAATTTGTTATCCTACGCAGTTTTTCTTTGCTGGTTGGCAATATGATGTCACAATAAATCTCTCCGCAATATTACTGTCGCTAACGATCTATCAGCCCAAACAATGTACAGCAGCGAATAGCGGTCTAGACTCTAGACATTTCTGCGAAAAATCGTCCCCAGGGGAGAAAGCCTCAAAAACCTCATAATGACTGAATAATGACTCCCGGAAACCGAGGGAATCAGACACAGCGTTTGTGAAACGGCAGACGAAGTATGACTCACTCGTGGCTTCTCCACCAGGCTTAGATCCGGTCCGCTCATAAAAAACAAGCAGCCTGGCTGGGCCGCTTGACTGCTTCTAACAACCACCTATCTACTTCTATAGGACTACCTTCGTCCTGCAGAATCCGCAACAATGCTATTGGTTATACTGGCACTGAGAGGCTCTGGCGTGCTGTAAAGTATCGATTAATTTGTCGTGAGGCTTGCTGCCTGATGAATGGCGATCCTGCTGCCTGATGAATTGTGATCCTGCTGCCTGATGAATGGCGATCCTGCTGCCTGATGAATGGTGATCCTGCTGCCTGATGAATGGCAATCCTGCTGCCTGATGAATGACGATCCTGCTGCCTGATGAATGGCGATGCGACGATACTTAGTTTGACTATGCTTAGCTGCAGCTGACAGACAATAATTTCTGTCATGGTCCAAAAATATTGTTAACGATAGAAAGCTGAGACTGTGTAGTTGACACAGCGAAGCCTTAAATTAACCAAAAAAATGTTGGCAAAAATTCGGAATTTGGCATGGTGGACATATCTGTAAACGAGTCATGCGCACAAATCATGCATCACTGCAGAAACGCTTTGGCGTAGAGCAATTTAAAATGAAGTGTGCCGCATTGTAATTTAATAAAAAACTATATCAACGCCTGGGCTATCATTGCTTTCGATGGGCAATGGCATGCAAATGTGTCGTTGGTTTCAGAGCCGTTCTCGTCGAAACGCATTAAAATGCGTCTAATCTAGAAGAATGATGCTATCACCAGCACCAGAATTATTTCTGAAACGTATCAGCATTATTGCTACGTTGAGATTTCAACTGCGATAGCATGGATATGATATCTCGGCCACTGAGCCACTCGGAACCATCACTCTAGGAAAAAGTCTTGCTGAGAATGCGCGGTGAATTTACAAGACATAGTCGTGGTCTCTGGGGGTCGTCTGTCGAATGTGAAATGCTGAAGGGCGACCAGGTTATAGAAGCAGTACGCTGTAATCTCAAATTCTTCCGCTAACTACTTCGCGTTTTATTAAGTGCGCGCGTAATACTGCATAGATAACCTTTAGATTGAAAAATGCAATTAAACGCAGATTTTGAGACGAACACACACGACGTTAGATGCCTGCCATGGTCAGGGGCTGTAACCCGGCGGGCTCTCGTTGGACTGGACTGCATTGCAGACCGTTCAACGCTGGTGGTTTCTCGAATAAATAACACGGTTAGTTCAAGAGAACAGCTGGATTTATTGCAGTAGGAATACTTGGGCCTATCCAGAAATTCGGCATAATTATCCGCATTCCAGTCACTGGATATCCCGACTTTATATCCGCGGTACATTTGGCAGATAATCGTTCAAAAATAGCTATTGCGAGCCAATTTGCATTCTGAATTCACTGGTAGTATAGGCTTTCATATTTATACGTACTATAATCGTAATATTAGCCTAGGACGAAATATTCGATTGGATGCTGCTACATTTCTGTTAAGATCCGGTGATGCGATTGCAAGTGTATAACCTAGAGTATAGCTTATCGGATGCTGAATACACTGCATGCCTACATAACATGCTAGATGTATAGGTCTACAGCGTAATGTACAACTTGTCGACTAAATCGGCATTAATCCCTATCTGTCCTCAGCCCTAGCTTCCTCGTCGCAAAGTTCTACCCGTGCGGTCGCCTCGTTCCAGTAATTAGATCCGGTGCTTCCTTTGATGATTGAGAGTCCTAAGCAAGTCTTTCGCTTGGTCGACAACGCTTCCCGTCCTCAGTGGCCGTGTTCTGATGTCAGCTTACAGCTGCCGTTGACGTGTGCCGCCGCTGTCCTGTTATCCTGTAGCGCTGTTTGCTCCGATAATCTTCCTCAGATGGCAACGTTCCCACAGTGCATGGGAGGTTGAAGGAATGAGGGTGTTGTGGAAAGTGGCGGTTGAAGTCATTCAGATCCGGAGGGAAGGAACAAAATCTGAATGTGTGCGAATGAAACTGCTTACTGCTCTATGTAAAAACACAGCGACCGCGAGTGAGTGATGAGGGCTTTCCCGATAGCGATATTTTAAAGTCAAAACTAGAGTGATTAAATCAGAAAAAAACTAGATTCCTTAATTTAACATGACGGGTATATATAGCAGCTCCTGCATGGGACCATCAAAGCACAATTATATGCTTGAAAAATTCAGAAAGACATTGCTAGATGTTCAAGTGACTCGGTAAGTAAATAATTAAAACGAAGTTTTTAGCTTTCGGGGAGAGCAAAGCGAACAGGCCAAATTCTACAACCATAGTCGACTAGACGTTTTTAAACTTCACGCGTTGGAAATTGATGCTCACAGAAGGAAAGGTGGCGACGTTTTCGCGGCACTCAAGGGAAGCCATGGATTGCAGGAAAGGGATGCAATGCTTAAGTGGAACCTGGGAAATGCACTTACTCGCGGCAGGGGTGGTCGAGCGGCGAAATCTATAATGGCAATATCGAGGCACGCTGGTAGAAGCGTTGACTCCGAGCCTCAGCATTCCAGGGATTGAGTTTCGAATCGCGCGCATTTTAGAGCGAATAGCCCGCGAATAATTCGGAATTTTTCAAATGTTTGACTTCGCAACAGTCACCATAGCATGGGCTAGGCTGCATACAATAGGCGTCCTAAATAAGCTAGGAAATTAATCCACTCGCATCATTATCTAATTACCATTGCCGAATGCATTATTATTAATAGTGATTTTCGAGATTCTCATTTTTTAAAGAAATTGTTAGAAAAATGTTTAGAACCTTACGTTGTAGATCATGATTGTCCACTATCTTGTTACAAATCTTGAATTGGAGAGGCTAAATGTCACGAGAAAGTGATCATTTGAATTGTGAATTTTAGAGTGAATATTTCAACTTCTAGGCCAGCATTACGATGGTTAATTGTTCATGTTTTGAATTACATTTCAATCATGGTTCAATGGTTCTAGCCATATGCATCATTTCATGATATCCCACTGACAGGGAATAAGGACAACCTGATCTCTCCGATCAGAGATCTGATCTAGTACTTTCTGCTAAGCTTCTAATGCAACTTAATACGGTGTGGTGTATACCCTTCAAATGCAATAACGCAATTCTCTAATCGCTAGCAGTAAGCCAAAGGTTCTTTTGCAATTTCTCAAATAAAACTAGACAGTCATCTTCTTGATTTTTCTTAGAAATCGGCACTTGAGAGAGCGTAAACACTGAATGACTTTAATCGTCAGTACTCACTACTCAGTAGCCTATACAGAACACACGGGGAGTTCTTTCCTCCGAGACCCAAAGCCATCGCGTCGACTACTGAAGGCAAAGGTCGTGTTGGTTTAGCTGCGGAGGAGAGCGAGGCCAATCGATATCGACGCAACAAGTGCCGCGACAGCTTCAGCAAAGGGCGGATGAAGGATGCTTTTTGTTGACGCGCCGAATGATCTCAGGAAGGGTTGATCAACACGACGGAGCGTCATTATCTATTTATCTATTTGCTCATCGTTTATAAAATGTAAGCCTTCGTGATGCTTACGCAGACATCAGTGTGAATGTCAATGCTGGCAGCACGCTGGGTAGGCTAATGTTTGGACATAGACTTACTTAGTACCGGACTTACAGCGGGGCAAACGCGACACGTGCTCCGGGCCTCCACAAACAAGGGGGCCTTCGCAATAGATCAGAAGATCAAAAACATCAATTTTCGGTACAAAATTAGTCGGGAGATGCATGGGGGGGGGGCAGGGGGAGAAAAAATTATAACGGAGCTCGCTCAAAAAATATTTAGGCGCCTTACGACAAACTTCCAAAACTTCTTTATTTCTCCAATTTTTTTTCCTGTATATTCTTTTTTTCTACCCTGAGCTACGTACTTTCCGTAACTATCTCCTCCAAAGCCGTAAAAGTCGCAAACTTTCTAAAAATGACGCTGGAGGCACGCCCCTCAAAAATGAAAAGTCTCAAAATTTATCAAAAAACCCAAAACGTTCACTCACTGGTACGGATTGGTTACTATTATCTTTTGAATATAAAACGCTAGTTCACAAAAGTTCGTGAATGCAATGACGTCACGTGCGTGTCATTGTTGTCTCGTTATGATAGAACTTGCTCATTTTTAATGGGGGCCGCCACATAATTTGTACCCCGGGCCTTTTTAGGTGTAAATCCGACACTGGACCTATACAATATCTTTGACTGATACAAAAAAATAAAGATGACTTTAATACCAGAGCACACTCTCGGTGCCTTCTTCCTAATTGCCCACATGCAGAGACTGAGGACGGGAGACGGAACGGAAACCAGAACTGGGTTCAATACGCGTGTCGACGACTGATAACGGAGCCGATCGGGCGTCCGAGTTTGGTTCGTCAGCTGCTGCTGATGCTCAGTGACTTAGGCTAATGTGAGTCTAGTGTAGGGAGAGGGGAAGGGGTGGGGCGGGGGGGGGGGACGGTAGAGGGGGAGGGGGAGTATGGGAGGAGGTGGAGGGAAGGAACTGGAGAAAGGAGTTGGCAAGAATTCCAGGGTCTTGGGGAGCGTGGTGCTTTGGGCTCTATAGGAAGGGATTCGTATGCCAACCCCTTTAGAAGTGACCAAAATAAATTCCATTTGAAGTTGTAAAAAATGTCAACGATCCCACACACATTTTTTTGCGATCCCCATGGAACAATAGTTATGCTTTTTTACAGGCCTATTATTGATTTTTGAACCATTTTTGTTGAACATTTGAAGTAGTGTTGGTGAGATCAAATATTTTATTTGTCAAGCGCGCGTATGCCTATACAAAATCCGAATCAAGTCTCAAATATCGTGCAACTCTCACCCACAACTTGTGTGCCATAAGTGTTTCCGTTTCTTCTTCCAACGGAGGGCCTATAGATGACATGTGTACCACTGCTACAGTTGAAGAAGGATGACTAGGTGGTAAGACCCGAAGAAGGAGGAGTTCAGAGGTCATAAGCTGACTGGCGGGGATGCTGCAGCTTACAAGACAGGATGCAGAATCTAGCGGAAAGAAAAGATGCGTTTATATGTGCCATCAGTGTCGTAGACTCCAGGGGTTTTGGGGGTTCAAAATACCCACCCACCACCCGAAAGAGCAAAAAAATAATTTTCTTGACTAAGTAAGTTCTCACCAAAAATAATAACCCTCTCCAAATATTTAAACATTCCTTTCAATGATCGAGAAATATGGACCCAGTTAAAAGTAAATGAAATGTTAGGGTCCTCACAAATATCCTTGAGTACTCCCCCTTGATCGCGATTTCTGCACGGGAGGGAAGAAGTCTCCACCCCCCCCCCCCCCCACCTACTCTCCTTCCGATCCCGAGTCCTGCATGTAGAAAAAATAACCCCTCGGCCACTCCCTCCCCCTCCCCCTCCCCCTCCCCCTCCCCCAAAGTAATGTTCAACCTGCTGCGGCCCTGTGTGTCAGCATCCGAGAAACTCTACCCATCTCAAACTCCCATGCCCTAATTCGGCCGAGCGGCGGGGGGGGGGAGCGCACATGTCAGCCTTATCAGCGGCAGGGCGTCAGTCGTGGCTGCAGTCAGAGAGGTTTACATTATAAGTGAGTTGGGATGTGTCCTCCACCCCCCCCCCCCCCACCAGCACGAAAAGTATTTTTTTAATGTTAAAATTTAGAAAAGTAAGGGAAATATGGGAAATAGGCGGGAGGGAAAAATTCTGATTATCTTGCATTCAGTAAAAAATATCACACAATTTGAGAATATACAGTGGGCTGCATGACTGTGTCCTTGCTCTGGTGTTTAATAACCGTTATATAACTCTATTTTGTTCTAACCCGGTAAGGCTGCAGTAACTACTGTATCCCCCCCCCCCTCCACCAACATTTTTTTCAACCGCCCCTTGCTGCAGCAGCTGCTCCTGCAGCGATACGACGTGCACGGACACGCTGCCCGGACGCACTCGAGGAAGGTGAGACGACCGATTACGTACCGGGCGGGAAGAATTGCGGGCAATGTTTCGTTATGTGCAGGGCCCGCACAGATACAACGAATGGGATGAGTCCTATTTGAATTTTGGATCAAGCACGCAGTACACCATAGCGCTGTGGTTGTATTATAGTTAAAAAATTATGTGACCGATTGCTAGATTGCCAGTCATACGTTGGGAATAATCAATATGTAATTTTAAGGCTAATTAGGGTTAGGGTTAGGGTTAGGGTTAGGGTTAGGGTTAGGGAGAAACGTGAGAAACTGAGAAACGTGAAATTACTGTACGTTGGCAAATATGGGTCCATCTTTGTCAACTATAGCTGCGGCTAACTATAGGCTACTATCTTTCCTTTAAAAATTGAATCAAGCAATTATTTTGTTGCCTACAGTGGTTGGTAAATAGGCCCTATTAGAGTTCTCGCCATCGGAAAATTGATGACTAGTTAGGAATGATCCGCTCACAATTATTATCCGAAGTGGCAGAGATTCGAACAGCGCTACGACTGTCGCTAGTAAATTCAGTCACAGGTCTTCATCACGTCGGATCACTTCATTGAAACCCGGCTCAAGTTTTCATAGAGTCCAGATAGACGCCCAATAACTTAGACCCAGCTATTGATAATCATTAGCCCACAGACGTACTGACTAATATTCCGTACCAGGCGTCAGCAGCTTATCTCGGAGGCATTTTAATTTACGCACGTCAAAACAAATCACTCCCTTCTCGCGTTGTTTGGCTACGAGTGGTTCTGATCCGATCAGATGTCTCTGCTTCCTCGTAGGCCAAGTTCGAATTCGCTCCAGCGGCGGCGCCAACAATTTTTTTCGGGGGGGGGGGGGGGCAAAGAGGAGACAAGGGAAAACTTGGGCGGCTA
>JAQIWG010003329.1:0-18118 GCA_034695025.1 Chamaedrilus cognettii
GGCTGGGTAATATTTATGTTCCAAAAGTTGGGGGGGACGCGTCCCGTGGTCCCAATAGGTTGTTGCGGCCATGTCTATCAAGATCCCTATTACAAAGTTCATGAGACACTGATGTAGATTTACGGCTTGATATTAGTTTGACAGGTGACATTCCTTGCGTTTTGCGTTGTTCGTCATTTTTTTACATCAAGCCGCATCCTCGTACCTTTTCATCTTTCCGTATGACGGAAGTGGCACGGTATGTTTTTCCGTATGGACCTATCGTGGAGTCACATCATGAAAAACGTCCAACCTGTGCTAGCACATAAAAGTGGATGTAAAACGCAAATGATGATGCTGATGATGATGCTGCCGATGACGGTGATGATGATGCTGATGATGATGGTGGACCCTGTTGGTGGTATTTCATTGCACCGCTGTTTTTAAGTTAAACCCTGGATGCGAGCCTCTTCATTAAGTCTCGTTGTTCCCTAGTTCCTTTGTTTCAGCGCTCATCTAGTACGAGTATCTAGTATCTAGCATCAGTTATCAGTTGGTTTCTGTTCAGTTCAGCTATTGAGTGACATAGTTTTTACCTGATTTTGCTGCGAACGCATTGCACCAATGCTGCATCTTTATGCACAATCCAGTCGCCGCTTACACAGTGAGATATAGATCAGTAGTCAATTTGTTGGTATTGTGTCTGAGCTAAGTCACATAGCGGATTTTTATTATTATGCGCCAGTGAATCCTTGAATGTTTTATAATTTTTGTGCGCGTTTAGTTTGCATATCGTGGGAGATTGAAATATATTTTTATCCAATTTAGAAATGTCACTGTTTGTGCTTATAAATTAGCTAAATTTTCACGCACACTGCACAGCTTTATTTGTCATTTCATTAATTAATTATTTAGTGATTTACTATTTTAAATCATCGTTGCTAGGTGTTTGACTGAAGAATATATTGTAGTATTTTACAATCAAATGCCTGAACAAGTTTTGCTATTGTAACTTGGGTATTGTTTGAAACTTTGATGTCGCATAATGCTACATAAGTAACAAAGATTCTTCTATGTACAGAGACACAGTGTGCCAAAAAATAGTCATCATATTCATTTTTTATTCGATATTTCTCACAATTTGTTTTGAGTGTTTCACTTTTAAGTCAACATTGTAGATGTGATCAAGCGAAAGACATGGTAGAAAGAAGGTAGCATCCAGTCCTGTTTTTTGTAATCAATACTTGACTGGCGACAAGGCTGTAACATCACTAACCCATTCTTCGGCACACTTTTTCATTAAATATTTTGCGACTCGAAAATCCCAGAAATGCAACTGTCACATCCAAATAAAATTTATTATTTCTGCAGGCTTTGTAATAAAATTAACTCGTTTATTTTATTAACAACAGTTTTGCTGCCCTTTGTTTACAACTTAGAACTCTAAATTGCAAAATTGTTACATTAATCGCATTGTATCATGATTGCCGATTGCATATTTGAACCAGTGAAGCACGCTTAGTTGTTAGTGCTTAGTGAGGAAGCTTTCAGAACATGTTAATTTATTGCGCAAATGCCCTGGATCTAAATTTTTTTAAGCTTTTCAGAGACGCTTTCAAGCCAGATATGCTTCTTTCAAATTGCCGATTGATTGACTAATTGCTAAGTAATCATATTTTATCATTGCTACACATTCTATCTCGTGCTTACTAATTGAGCGTTGCGCATCTTATTGAAGATCTACTCCCATATCCACCGTTTATCATTCTCTTGTTAACCTGTGCCTTGTAATAAGCATGGCTTGTCATTGTACTGTATTTTGTTTTTGGCAAAGGATTACTTGCATTTTTCTGAGTTTGAATTTTTTTGTCTGACGGATAACAGCGGTGCTCGGGCGGTGTCAATTTAATTTTTAACACCTTTCATTCCTTTTTGGATCTCCTTGTTATTATTTTTAACTTAGCACACCTTTTGACATCCAACTGGTTAAGGCAGTTAGTGTCCCATTATTGTGTACCTACACTACTTCCTAGTAAGGTGATTTAAGGGTATATTCCCAGATGTAAATTTTTGCACCCTTCACGTTTCTTTTGTTCAACTTGAATGTTTATCACGCTGGGACAATGGCTCAGTGTAATCGTTCACCAACTAATAATTGTAAACTGTGTATACGGAGTCAGAAGAAGAAAAAACTCAGAATGTCGAGTGCTTCTGAGGAACAATATTTTGCTATCTTACAACATTCGCAGCTCTATAACATTAGATATTACAGCTACAACACTGGGCATTGTAGCTCTATAACATTAGATATTTCAGCTTTACAATACTGGGCATTGCAGCTCTATAACATTAGATATTGCAGCTACAACACTGAACATTGTAGCTGTTTAACATTAGATATTGCAGCTACAACACTGGATATTGAAGCTCTATAACATTAGATATTGCACCTGCAACACTGGGCTTTGCAGCTCTATAACATTAGATATTGCAGCTACAACACTGAACATTGTAGCCCTATAACATTAGATATTGCAGCTACAACACCGGGCATTGTAGCGCTATAACATTAGATATTTTAGCTCTACAACACTGGACTTGCAGCTCTATAACACAAGACGATGAGGATTTTCCATTTGGCTGCCTGATTTTTTTCTTTCTAGATGTTTGGTGTGCTTCAGCTTCTATATAATCCATTCTCTGCATTTGATGCCAATATTTCAGCTTCCATTTAGCATGAATGTAGTTGGGGTTACAGGATCTCCACTCAATATCAAACTAAGTCATATTGAGCCTTGACTCTCTGTTTACAAATAGAAAAACTCCTTGTACGTTATTGTTCAATAATTATGTGAGTATTCAAAGTATAAAATTTCACTTTGATTCGTTTAAGAAGCACTCGCACTTCATACGGAATTTTTTTGATAAAAAAGTTGCCAAATTTGTGCATCGGTAATTCTGATTGGTTGATGAAATGACACGCGCGCCGAGACATCGCTGTTATCTGTTTCAGGGTTGGCTGGCGCCGCTGCGGCTCCTATTGCATGTTCTTGTTATACTCCTCGCCTTTCATTGCACGACTCGCTCCGACTGCCCGCCTTCCTGTGGGGGAGGGGCCAGCGGCGGCGGTCATGTGATCTGAATCGCTGCCGATATCGGCTGACTCTGCCCAGTGGGAAGGATCGGCCAATAGGAATTCGCTGCGTCTATTTTGTGACGCATCATTTCGAGAACGTTTTTTGGACACGGATAATAATGTTGTCGTGGTTAATGAGATTAAAAACTAGGCGCGTTTGCTTTTCAGTCAATTATTTAGCTGAATATAATTTGTGTGTACAATCCTTAATATTACAACTTGAAAGCGTTAAATCGTGTGACGAAAAACTGAAATTTCTGAAGTTTTTCGCAATATTCTTGTTAATGTGTCAAGGGATAGTTCTTGAACAGAGCTTAGTTGAAAATTATTTAGACGAAATCTGGAGCGTACGCATGGATCTCGTTCAAAAAATTGCTATCCTTGATACAGCAATGTCTGATCTATTTCGTTAGTCAACATTTATTTCGCTTTCGTTAAATGGAGACAGACGTAATAACTTGTGGATGTTAACGAGTTCACTGCGTAACATGATGCAAGTTTGCACTCTGGATCTGCAACACATCCCCTCTGCAGTCTTCTGCTGTCGATGTCTATTTGTTCCTCGCTTCCTTATGCTCGTTTTCCTTTATTTAAGTTATGAGACATTATGCAATTCAGGTTCATGCTTCTGCACTGTTTAGTGAGTGACCTCGTGCTGCAACTATCAGGGTCTGATATTGACAACGTGTCGTACACACATACCTGAGTTATGCTGTTGTGGTAATATCAATGGTCTTATTGTAGATAGTATCAGCCTGCTTAATATTCCATTTACTGTTGTGGGAATTAGATCAGGCTTTCCTTGTATAAAATTCTAGATCACATTCTCGCGCACTGTTAGGTTAAGTTACGGTTTTGATTGAAGTCTAGCTTCTGCCTTTTGTTCGCTCTGTGTTGTATGATTAGTACATTGCACGGTATATTTTGTTATTTGAAGTTATTCCATTGATGTGGTCTAAAGGTAGGAGAAACATCATGGTAAAGGGGCTGATGACTGTCGCTAGTGGTAAGTGGATTAGACTTGTGCTGTTTAACATCTGATCGCGGCTATACTCAGTGGCAGTACAAGGTGTTCTCATCTATTCAGTACCTTACCAATACCCTTAACATCGTCTTTTAATTAATAGTGATGGCTATTTTTTGTATTTATCTTTGATTTCAATGTTGCAATTTTAAAAATCTGTTTACATACTATAGTGTATACTTGTGTCACACATAACTATGTGCTAAAGATTGAGTATGCACACCAGTTTTGCATCGTTTTCTTGCACAGTTGATGTCTCCAATATGTCGAAATTATATGAGAGTAACAAATTGGTGTTTAATTTAATTTATTGATAACGATCGATGCGTTTACGTCTGCTATCTTTCAATAGTTTGCTACAAACTTGTCGCAGACAAAGTTTGCATATTGTGACAATTATTGGTTGATAATTTGATTTTTTGTAGGAACGAGCTCTATGAATGAATGTGCTATATATATAGAACATTCTTGCATGTTTGCGTGCTTCGCTATATTATCGTTTATTTCCTGATAGTAAATACTTCAATTTTGCTTTTGAATTTAACTGAAAACGAATCGCATTCGATGACTTTTAGTAGCGAGTTAAAGCAGTTATCAAGTAGTAGTTGTTCTTTAGATATTTGTTATTACTTCTTTGAGAGAATACTACATATCATCGATTAATTTGTAGGTAAAAACTAATGAGATATCACTACATAGTAATTCCTCCTTATGTGATTGATTGTCGTGATTCCTACTCATGTGACTACAGAATCGCTTTGTTATTGCTTGTATCAAATTCTTGTTAGAATAATTATTATTTGCTATATCATGCACTAGTAAGCGATAACTGTGTAAAATCGATGATGTCTCGATATATTCTGTACGTAATATTGTCACGGATTAGATGCCTCGATTTGTCTGCGTCGAGATTTCAGTTCAGAATATGAATAACGCGTTATTTATTTCATGATGAGTTTATTTGTATGGAATAATGTTGAGAGCGGTCGCTCTGTCTTGAAGTCTGGCGGAGCAGTTTATTGCGTGCGTTGAACAATGACAAAAAACATTTAGTGATCGTTTATTTATGTTGGCATTGAAGAGTTGCTTGGTTTGGTTTAAGATTGTTGTTCATTAAACGTTCAAGCTTGAATGCTTTCTGTTGATAATAAAATCGTTGTTCGTTTGTTTAACTGCTTTACGTTAATTTCAATGCATTGCTGCATGACTAACATCAGGTTATTGTTGTTAGTTTTAACAAAATTGCCAACAGTTTTAAGTTGAGGCTAATTGCAGAAATCTACTGTTAAACGGGCTTACTGTAGTCGGATATTTTAGTTCAAATGCAACTTTGCGACTTTTTGACTTTGCTAGTTTGCGAGTCGCTAAGTCACAAATTGTCGCAAAAAGTCGCTAAATTGCAACTTTGCGACCCCTAGTCGGATATTTTAGCTAATATGCGTTATCAAGATGGCGCTATTTTGAAGCCTTTTTCATAATATTTCTTCACCGTAATGCAGCAAAACATGACCCGTAACGATGATGGTTTTGAGATTTTTTCTTCATTTTACCCCAAGTTTTGTGAGAAAATGGATCAATCGTCCCCCAGGATAAAAGTTTGAATTCGGTACAGTTCTGACCTGCATAGAGATCTCGGCGTTGCATGCAGTCTATGTGCGTATGCTACGTGCAATAAACTTTACTGCGTGCAAAGTTTACCTTCCAATAATGCATCAATAGGTCTAGGCGATTGCGATGTGTGATTGTGCAATTGCAATTGCTCCAATTGTAACTTTTGAATGTACGCTTGTATTTATTACAACCCTGGCGCAATATGACCTTTCTGTGTCGAAGCGCCGTTAAACAACACTCAATCAATCAATCAATCAATCAATCGATTGCGATGTGTAACTTTTTCACGACGCTTTCTTGCTATTGGGTAGCGCATTAGCGCATCGCTTGACGCACAGCGCTCCGTCAGAAAGTTTTCTGATCATTTTCAATCCAATCGTTAGATGCCCCTACGGGCACTGTAGACTAGCCATCCAGTACAGCAGTTTTAAACTTCCATTTCTGCAAGATAATTGTATCAGGTGTACGAGTAGTTCAGACCGTCTAGATCTGTCCCTTCGATGTGCAAGGCATTCCGGTTAAAATCTAGGTCAAAGTGACGTCATGAATGGTATTTCGGGTTAAAATTAGTGTCGCTTGACAAAATTTCTTTGATCGATGTGGGCTTACCATGCGGGAAAAGAAAAAGTTCAGTTTTTTCAGGGATCTAATATCAAACTGATTCGACCTGGCTTCACATTTTCACATTTTCTGGCTTCATAACAAATCTTCCAAAAGCAAAATTAAAACAAAATAGAAAGTTAGAGCCGACGAGCTTAGGATCATAGGCACAAACTGGAGTTAGAAGCTTGATTCTAGAAGACACGCATAAAAAACAATATGAGCGAGCAATTTTGATTATGAATCAATCGCAAAGTTTCATGTGTAATTTCATTTCAAGTACGATCAAGCTTTCAACCCTAGTTGGTGCCTATGGCCCGTAGTTTTCAACATTGAAGTAGCGCATATTTAGATTTCTATGAGCGCCCGAATAATTGATATTCCAAACGAGTATGAATGCACCAGGAATCTATAGAGCTGCAGTTAATTAGGTATTCGTCACGCTTGCCTGGCTTTCTTGTTTATTTATGTAGAGCGAGATTTTTGTGGGCATATCAGTGCTTAGGATTAAACTCTACCTAGGTCTGACACACAGCATCCAATTTGAAATTGTCATTTAAATGTAACCCGCTTCGTTGTCATGGATGCTGTATATCGTTTGTGCGAAATTAAAAATATTTTTCTAAATGTATAAAAATGGAAACTTATAAATAGATAAAATCAAAATTAAATCGCGTTATTTTTAGAAGAAATGGTCTTATTTTGTAGCGTAAGAAGCGAGGAATCCTCGTCTGAAGTCACATTTACAAAATTACACACCGTTAGCACATTGTAAATGAATTTATAAATAAGATCGAAAAAATTGAATGCAGACAAACCGGGATGATTTTTAAAAGTCTGATGACAGATTCGTATTACCCGTATCTACGTGTAGTATAATCTAATGCAGTACCTTTCTAAGTGAAACCTTATTTCGCGCAGGGGTCCTTTCTATGGATGTATTTTGAGCTACTACAGTATTCAGATGAAATTCTGAAAAATATGATTGGCTGTCGAACAGTTGACTGCTAGATACAGGTAGTGAAATTGATTAGTGAGTGGAATAGCTGCTGAAACCAATGAGACGCTGTCGGCGTGTGATTGGCTGGGGAATGTGAGCAGTCGAGGTATGAATGTCGGCTGAATATAAATATTCAGTGTATCGATCGATAACTGTTGAACTCTGTTCGTTCTCATCGAAGAAGTGGGCTGGTGTAGAATGAATGCAGTGCACTCGCCTACTAGCAATGAAACGGTTTCACTATTGTGTTTGCAAGATTGGTTGTAAAGCGTCTGCAGTAAATAATTTTCGTAATGACTTTTAGTTCTATTAATGAATTTGTTCTTCTATTCTGATGCGTTATTTCTGACGTTCTTGCTTTCCTTTTTCGCATCCGAGCTCGTTTCTTTGACTAACGCGCTATTTATTTATTGTTAAATTTCATTATTATTTACGTGCTTTATATTTTTTGCGGTCACATTTATTCGTGCTGAATTGAATCCGCGTGCGTCTAATTTCTTTGAGATCCGAGATGATAACTTTGTGTATTTAACTATTTATCGATACCATGACGTAGTGCTGATGCATGGTGCGGGTCCAGGGTCTTAATACAATTGCCTCACGCAGAAATACTTTGTTTGAAAATGACTGCTTTAAAATAAGCAGATATTGCAATCTATGTATCAGGACATATATCAGGAGATATAGGCAATCTATGTATCAGGCCTATGTCCTTTATACCTCAGCCTGTGTAGGCCTGCGTCGTGTATAATTATGGACGTTCTTATCACAGGCTTGTGTGTGTGTCCGTTGGCTCTTGCTGGTTGCGTGAAAGTATTGGTGGCCGTGCAGGCCTGCTCAGGTGTAGCTAGGCAACGAGACGCCGTGGGCTTTAATTGACCGAGTGCCTGTCAATCATGCCTCACAGCCTCGATCATTGGCTGACTCCGCCCTTCTATGGCCTGCAGCGTTCATTAGATAGCCCGGCGTGAAGCGTCTTTAAATATAGCAGCCTCGTCCGTCGGGTCACAGATCATTGTGGAGGCACCGCTGGGCGAAAGGACTGCTGTGTCGTTTGAACTTGGGGATGCGGAAAAAATGTTGAATAATAGAATTAACACAAAATAGGGGGCTATTTGAAATTATGGACCATAGAACTACTGCGCATCTTCACAAATGGCTATTTATTGAGTCTTTGAGTCTACAATGGTACAGGCTATATTAAGGGTGTTTAAAATACAGTTTTGTTTCCTGTAGTGGTCTATATTTAATGTGGTCTCTTGTTCCAAGACGTTTGCTGAATTGACGTGACTTCCATAGTGCATGTCTTCTTTTTGGTACTAAGTTAACGCCAGGTTTGCTAAAAACTGTCTGTTTTTGCTCCTTTCAGCTTAGTTTGATGCACAAGGCAGTTTCAATAATGGAATAGTGTCCTGTTCACTAAAAGGTCTGTCGGATCAATTTGATGCCGTTTGATTGAAGAAAATGTATGATCTTGCTGTCGAACGTTTGACAGAACGGCTTACAGTTCGATCAGTAGCCTACTGTATACGATTCGTGTCCGTGTCGGAGCATACATTAACTGATAATGAGCTCGTTGCTCCGCGGCTAAGTTTGCACTGCAGGTTCCAGATCATAATTCTGGTATTGTTGGTTGTTAAACTGAGTTGGTTTAGTCGACCAGCGGTGTCAGATTGTCTGCATCTAATATTTCAAATTGGATTCCTTTGCGCTTTGAAATTGATTTGAGCATCGATGTTGTAGGCATTAACGGTGTTTATTTCGATGCCCCCTTTTGTGAAGAAAACACCGGCGCCTATATTAGCTTCTAAGGCTGATATGAACTAGTTACCCTGTAGATAGTGAAAACAGCTCGGTCAATGGTGCTTCTACAACGTTTTGGAAGTTGGAGGTGCAAAAACTATGCTTTTTTACACGGGGTTCTTCGAACTCTGAGAGCGGCTAGAATGCTGCAGCGGGATTTTCCGACTATTTTCTGCCACATGTGTTCTGATTTTTATTGCGTGGATCATCACTTTGCGCGCTGCTAATCGTATCGCAATTCTTCTTATCATACATTTGTTTCAATTTATCTCAGCAATGCTTTTGAATTGTAGTTGGATTCGCCACTACCCTATTCACCTGTGCGCGCGTATATTCATTAAGTTATAAAATTAAGTGGGGGTGCTTTTTATCCTCCCCACCCCCCTTCACTCTTCTCCCTCCCGTGTCAATGTCCACGTGCGGCCTCCAATAAGAATGCGCGTCGATCTACAAGTCGCTACTCGCTCAGCTTTGTTTACATTCAAGCCGCTGCCGCTTCACCGATATATGAGTATATGACAGCGGGTTGGGTGTGAGTGGACCGCTCGATATGAGTGAACGCGCTGGCCAGTGGAACTGAATAATGTTTAGAGTACAGCACTGGACTAGTAGGCGCAGACTTCCCATGGTTCTGGGTGGTGAGTTGAATTAGATAACGTGCAGAGTAGCGCTGGACCAGTAGGCCCATATAGGCCCACTTTCCTTGCTTCTGGATGGTGAGTTGAAACGTCGAATGCTTAAAGTAGCCCTGAACTAGTAGACCCCCGATTTCCATGCTTCTGGGTGGCGAGTTGAAACGGCCAATGTTTGGAGATGCGCTGGACGAGTATGATAGCGTCTGTGTGGTGAGAGTGTTGCTGTTCCAGCGTGTGCTGAGAGGAGAGAGTGCTGCAGGTAAAACGGATGGGTGTTTAATCAGACCGAGCAATAATCCATGGATGCTCTATACTCTATAGAGCCTGCGTGTATTTGCGTATCGCTAGCTGTATGCCGACCGCCTGTTCTTGCAGCCTTACAACGTACACATACAGTGACAGTTAGTCTTACATTATACTTGTGCAGTCAAATTACGGTTAGTTGCATTAGAGTTACAGCTAGTGTTGCGTTATACTTACTGCTACGCAATCGGGCTTCAAAACTCTAAATTTGCTGCTGAATTCATTTCTTCTCCGAATATTGGTATTAATTGTAACATTTTGTTTATTAGTGCGCTGCTGCTTGATATGGGAGGCAGTACTACCAAGTAGCTATTGTAGCCAGTGTCTTTTGTGGCCAGTGCCTCGAAAGTGGTCAAGTGGTCAAGTGTCTGCCCGCGTTGTAGATAAAATGCCATTGCTTGTGTGTTTCGTGCATTGAAATCATAAACGTGAAAAAAATAACTCGATGCATTGAGCGCTTGCATTAATTCTATCTTGTTGCTGCAGGTATCTCGACAACTCCCCTCCAAAGTTTCCCCTGATTCCGCCCGAACTGGAAACCCTAGCTCAAAAGCAGCCTCTCCGACAGCCAGCAGACCGGCGGCCATGATGGATTCCTCCTGCACCATCCTTGACCTCGTCGAACTCGATCCGGAACATTCTCACGACAGACCTCGGAACAATTCGGATTATTCCGGAAACGTTAATTCCGCCGACGCGACTTTGGGATCTCTCAAATCCTCTGCGGTAAACGGATCTGCGCTTCACGACGGCATGGCTTATTCCAACGGAGGCTTTTCCGCCCTCCAGGGCGGTGCGTCCCCCACAGTCTGGGCCCAGCTGGCGCGGGACTGCGCCGACACCCCCCGCGTTTCCTTCCCCCTCGAAACGAACCTGACGGCCTACCCGCCCATCGAGGACGTCGTCGATCGGTTTGAGGAGAAGCGACGCAAGCTGATGGGCGATCTCGAACGCCGATTGGCTGCAGCCGAGGAGGCCACGCCCCCCGGGGCGGAGGGGCGGGGCGAGGGTGGGGAGGCGCGGATCGAGGGGGGGATGGAGGAGGGGGGGAGGGACGATGTGGAGAGGGTGAGGAATGATTTGGAGATCGTGAAGGAGAGTCACTTGGAGCAGCTGGAGAACATCCAGGTCGCCATCAAGGTAGCGTGTGTTCTGCGTGCTTGTACCCCCTGTGGGCTGGGTAGAAATGTAATTGGTTCGCAGCCCAGAGCTTCTCGAGCATGTCGCAAGTGGCTCCAGGTAATGCACAAGTTTTGTGTCTAGTGAACATAAATGTATTAGTTTATCACAGTATCAGCGTTTGTACTGCTGTAGATCGTTGCGCTTCATGGAATCACATTATTTGAACTTCAACCTCAGGTGTGTATGAGTATGATGCGCTTTCGCGACAAATTGAAATCCGAACATTTAAAACCAAACCCAAACAAACGATGAAGCTTTTAGCCGTATGCTCGTAATAATAACTGTTATAGGTTACTGTTTTTGACGTCCATTCTAACGCGTCGCGGGCAAGCCTATGTTAATACGGGTCGGACGTTTATATCGGAGTTGGGTTTTTATGATCGGATGCCCTTCCTGTCGCCAACCAGAATAATAAATAATTACGGATTTATGCTAAATTTTAAAGCTGTTTTGTTGCGGGGGGCATCAGTGTGAGATCTCGACGGTCCTAACGCGCTTTGGCATTAAGGCTCTCACCGATCTCGTCGCGAAAACAAACGTAAGTGTCAGCGGAAGAATTGGGAATCCATCGAGTGCGCTTCTGCTCCAGCGCTTTGCTGCTTTTAAAGCTTCAGCCCGGAGTGATACCCAGAGTGTTCGTGCGACTTTTTCCATAGACTTTTTTGAGTAGATTAGGACACCCCGCGTGGCTTTAACAGGCTACTCTTTACAGCCTTGAAGGACGTTGCTTTGCTATTAGTTGACTTTAGATTTTATATCGGTTTGCCAGTTGCGTTTGGTGAGCCTATGCTTTGAAAGTAAATTTTTAATGACGGGTTTTGTAGGGGCGGCGTTGTTTAATGTAATATTTTTTGAATTGTCACATTTTTTATTGCAGTTTGACGATGCACGAAGCTTTTATATATTGCCTTGTTTAGCACTACGTTGTTTGTCGATGTTGTTCCCTCTTCGTTTAGCCTTCCCATTTTTAGCCTATTAATTGTCTGTATTAAAGTTTGCTTTCTAGTTAGTCACCTTAGAATTCTTGACCCTACGCTGTTCCATGCAGCCCATATTGCGTATAGATACTTAGGTATTTAGACTGGCAGTTTAGTGGTCGCCTCGTTCTCAGACACACTATTCTGCCAGCTTTATCACAATATTGACAAGCTGTGGATTTGGAACATCTATTGTCCGATGAACTACGATTCAAATTCTGCTAACTAGTGCACCTCCATGGACTCAATTGTTTCTTCTCTTATATATAGTATGAAGATTATGAGTGCATGACTAGAGTCTGTCAAAGCTTGAGAGCTAGAACATGATCTGCTGTAAAATTATTGAACCAAGTGTTCTCAGGAAGCCTTCCTTGGTATTTAGCAGAGATTTCATGTCGTCTGTACTGTATAGGACTGCACACACAGTACACTGCCGTGCATGTGTGTATCAGTGTAATCTGTGAACTAATTTTGTGGCAGGAGTGTGTCACTGAATGTAATTGGTAGTGATGATTGGCAAGTTTAGGACTCGTCGCGGAGTTGGGGTAGTAAGAGCCTTATGGACTTCTTGGCATAGGATTTAAATTCATCACTATTGAATCCTCTGCTCGGATTTTCTTAATGCTATCAGATTTGATGGATTTTGTCATTTTATCATAGCACTCATGCATCTTCCCGTTTTTGTTCACTTTATAGTCTTACTAAATTAGAACTTGCTAGAAGTTTTGCTATGTATTGCGTTCTGTTCGTTAGCATCTTCTATTCAGTTCTCAGCCAAATAAATACCTGCGTTGAATTCTGCTTCTTAGCATTTCCTAAGCGGCGATATGAGTTTGCTTCAAATGATTATTGTATAGTTTTATATTGCACCCTATAATATTTGCATTTATAAAGCTTCATCTGTAAATATACACTAGTTGAAGTTCTAAGTATAAGCTAGTCCAAATTGAGACAGTTTTGTGTATGTATGTATGTATGTATGTATGTATGTATATTGCACTTTTAACGCACCAAGAATATGTCATGCAAACAGAGATGGAAAAACATCATTTGCTTGAATCGTAGGTGCGGGTCATTGTGAAGTTTGGACGTTACTTGTTTGAATTCTGAGCACTGCCAGCAGTAACTGTTCACTACTTGTGTAATAATGCTACATGGGTATCACTGCACAATGACATACTGCCAAATAAATGATTTCTTGTGTGATAAATAGATCATTGTGTCCCAACAGAGTGCTCTATGAAGTTTGAGCCAAGAAAGAATGCCTTGTTGTAGGGGAATTTTGGGCTACCTTGTTGTACACAGGATTGACTGCCTTGTTGCATACAGGAGGGACTGCCTTGTTGCATACAGGAGGGACTGCCTTGTTGTATACAGGAAGGACTGCTGAGGGAGAACATGAGCAAGTACAACGAGATGTCGGTGGAGCTGGAGGCCCTTCACCGTGCTGAGATCATCGAGCTCACCCAGCGCTACGAGGGTGAGGGGGGACTTGTCCATTTGGATATTAATTCCTCTGTTTTCCACTCTGGCAAAAAGAACTAGACATATAGTCAACATCACTTTTGACGTAAATTTTGTCAAGTATTATCGAAGATAATAATAATTATATATATCGGCGGATGTCACTTTGAACATCTAAAAATATTTGACAAATTTTACCATTTTTCATCATATACTTCCCTTCCACCACCCCCCCCCTCCCCCCTTCCAGATCCCAACGATTTAGGTTGCGAAAGTTGCGCTTGTCATCTTTAAATTCTGCAGCTCGCGGATATTCCTTTGAACGTGTCTTTTAATGTCTTTCATGTTGTTTTTGACACGATTAACTTGTGCATATTGTTATTATCTGTGTTTAATTTTGTTTTGCACGCTGCAGAGCAAGTGGAGTTGATGCGCGAGCAGCTCACACACAAGGACAAGGAGCACGCTCTGCGTGAGTCCCGAGCGTCCAACGCGCACCGCGCGGACATCGAGTCCCTGAGGGCCGAGTACGGGGCCTCCGAGGCGCGTCTGAGGGAGGAACACCGGGCTGCATGCGAGGCCTGGGAGGACAGGCTGGAGAAACTAAAGGGCGACTGGGAGGAGGGAACGGTAGGGGTCTTGACACCCCCCTCGGGGGGTTTTGCGTGATTAGTTTGGCGTGTGGAGTGATATTTTGTGTGACTAACAGTGTGCTATTGAATGGTCTTTTCTTACATTTTATTTTTTTCTTACATCTTTTCTGTATGACACCGATAGTGTACTTTAGTGATTGAAATCTTTTCCTTCAACCTATTGATGAAAATAGCTTTAGTACAGTTTTGAATTAACATTTAAGTGTTAGTAATTGAATGCATTTCGGACAAAACTTATACTATACTATATTAGTACAATTCATACTCTCAGATTGAGTTTTAAATAATTGCAGCGTTTGTGGTACGGAGTTGATTAGATTTTTTTCGTGTGGAGAGCACCTTTAGTGTAATTATTTATTACGTCTCATCCTCTAACTCTAACTTTATTATATTTTCTCTATTTCATTATTTTTCTAGAACTGTCTCAAGTTTGTTTGGGGGTTTGTATTTCTCTTGGTTTTCCACTTAGACTTCTATCAGCTGATCACGTGGTGTCACTCTCATAGGCTCGTCAGCTTGCCTCTCTCAGCGAATCCCACTCACACCAGCTCGATCAACTGGATTCACACGCGCCCCTCACTCACTCAACACCTCTCCCACACCCCCCCACAGATGAAACGGACTCCGCCGCCCTTCGCTCCGAGCTCCAGCGCTGTCTGGACGAGGCGCGCCGCCTCAAGGACGAATTGGAGCGCACCAAATCTGGGTGGGACGCCACGCGAGAGGAATTTCAACTGGTGTCCGCCGAACTGGACGCCTGTCGGAAAGGAAATCGTGCGGCAGCGGGCGGATTCGCATCCGAAGTGGAAGTTTCCGCGGTGAGGGAGCAGCTGGAGAGGCTGAAGGAGGCGCAGAGGCGTGCGGAGGTGGAACTGTCCCAGGCGAAGGTCACGATGAAGCTCAATGAGGAAGATTTTGCTCAGAAGAAAGCGGAGCTGGACAAGTGTCGTCGGGCACTCAAGCAGAGCGAGGAGGCGATCGATCGAAAAGACGACGCGCTTGACTCGATCAGGGAACAGCTGCGATTGGCCGAGGGGAAGACGGAGAGCGCCGAGGTGGAGCTGGAGGAAGCTCTGGGTCAGCTGAGGAATGCGCGCGGCGAGGGGGAGAGGGCGAAGGGTGATGCGCGGAAGAGCGCCGAGGAATCGTCGCGCAAGCTGGCGGCATGCCAGGAGGAATTGGCGTCATGCCAGGACGAGCTTCGTCGCGCCAAGGAGAGTGGAGGAGCGGGGGGCGGCAGTAACCACGGCGACGAGCAAGTTGACGACTACCGTCGACATCTGGAGGCTGTCGAAGAGCTGCAGGAGTTTCGGGAGCTGCTCGCCGAACGTGACAGGGAAATCGCCGCGCTGAAAAAAGAAAAAGAAGAAGGCGGAAAGGATGGCGGGGGGGAACTGAGCACCATCGCCGATGAGTCAGAGACGCATCGTTCAGCGCTGGATTCCCCCGCGTCCGCCGGAGGGGATCTGGGTCGGACGTGGCGACACGACGATGGCATCGGTGCGCGTCACGTGTCGTCCTCGCGTCACGATGTGACATCCGGTGACGTCACGCCGCGGCAGGATGACGATTCAGGGTCAACGACCCCTTGCGAGGGGGAGGGGGTGTTTGAGGGTGTGGAGGGGGCGGAGGGAACAGCTGGGGGTGCGGAGGCGGAGGCAGCGCGCGCCAAGGTGGCGATGCTCGAGAAATATCGGGTAGGGAGGGTTAACACCCCAAATTAGACACCCGTGAATGAACGCATCTTAGAGCGTAAGGGATATTGGTTCAGGTGATGCTTTTGTGGAGTGTTTCTTAGTTTTGTTGTTGCATGTATTCTCAGCGTTGCTTTGCTAATATACTTAGATGTGATGCCAAGTATCTAGTAATCAAGATTATGATGAGTAGCTCCAGCGATATTTGTTAAGTTTCTGATTAAGCAGTATAACATTGCCGTTAGTGCTAAGAGTGATTTGGTAATCGATCTGTGACTGAGACTGTGATTTACTGCTTTGGACATGACTCTGGGTAATTATTTTGACGATTATGCGTTGATAACATAATTTGCTGTGACTTCTAGCGTAGGAATGTGTCAAGTGGGTAAAATAATGTGATCGTTTAACAGAATTGTAGCCGCGGCCCCTTTGAAATCAAGAATGTACACGATTTGACAGATTTGATTTGAATCTAGCAATGCGAATACCAAGTTAGAGCATCTATCCTTAAATATATTATATAATTCACAGTTGACTAAAGTTTCATATATAATAATACTCTGCCAAGCGCTTGATTATGTGGGAAATTTGTTTAAAGGTTTTAAGTTATTGTCGGTGGCTTATAGTCAGATTCTGGTGGTAATGTTTCATCTAAAATTTTTATTTCATTCAGTGTTTAGCTTTGGCAAGCAAACAATTTCAACTGCCATTGAAAAAAGTATCGAAACAGACACTAAGTTCTTAATTTTATTTGTGCTGTGTGCCAAGCTACAGGTTTGATAAATCTATATTTGGACGTTTTATGATTTTACTCGATTTTAAAATGTCATCGTTTTCTCTTGCCTCTTGTGTATTGGGATGTAGTATGAATTTTTAAATAATTATATAATCGCGTTGTTCAGAAATAGTGCTGGATTGTCTTTAAAACCAATGAAGCAATGAAAACAGAAATGTTTAATAGCAGAATTCGTAATAGGGAATGCTTGTAAGTAGTTGGTCCAAAAAGCTACAATCTTTTTTTTTGCCATAGCTTAAAAATCTAGCCTATGCGCAACTGCAAAATGATCGCAATATTCAATTAAATCGGGTATAGAACGGTATCAAGACTTGGTTTCATAGATTTGACGGTCTTAGAGCCATGCGTCACGAAAAAACATAAAAAGTGCAAATGTTCTTGCAGTCGCAGAAATAATTGCATAGGGAATGTGATGTAGAAATTTTGAGTTTAAAATGTGTGTGATATTTTCATGAACAGAAATAGACTATTTAACATAAATACATATAGCGGACATCAGCGAAAAAATGCATCGATCTGAATTGGTTACTAATGCCAGTGAGCCCTTTGAGTTTTGTTACTATAGTGATCGTGTACACACAAAATCCTTTCATTCAATGTTTCTTATCTGGGAAACTGGATGAGGGGTTGGGCAACTGGTTTGGACTTGGATGAATTGTAAGTACCTTAAATATTGAAAGTGAGATCAGCTTTATTGAGCTTCAACGTTTATATTGGCTTGAGCAGCACTCACCTGCTAGTTAACTAGCTCAGTTTATTTGAGCATAATTTTAAGTGTGCAGTTTACACATGCTTGTTCCACTGCTGTAACACTGTCTTCACTATGCTCTCGATATGTGCTAATTAATATAACGATGCTATTTTTCCATGACGCTATTCAATGTTATTGCTGAAAACACTATTTATCTGCCAATCACCAGAGATTAATTTGCCGCGCATCACATTTTAAAGTTTTTTGGCTAAGCAACGCTGAGAATATTTTGCTATTGATTGTTGTGTAGTTTGGCTTGTTGTGTGTTTCAAAATCAGAAAGTTGTTGCTTTTGTGAGGGCAATATCGACCATTCTTCTGCGATATATCAATATTATGCGGCTCCTTGCTTTTTTTAATTTAATTTTTTGTTTGATCTCAACTCAAATTTGTTCAATAGGCACTTGATTTCGATTGATGACAGTTCTTGTTTCGAATTTCTCTCAGATATATATACAGTATTGCTCAAAAGTTTGAGCCCACCAAGTAAACCGTTCAAGGTTAAATTCCG
>JAQIWG010003330.1:0-18116 GCA_034695025.1 Chamaedrilus cognettii
CCCCCCCCCCCCCCCCCCCCCGTTTCAGCGTCCTTGTGCCTATCTCTCAATAGTAACCGTTTCAGGCCTATTTCTCAATGGTAACGGTTAGCATTAGGGCTACAGCATTACACATGTCAAATTCAGGCCTACATGTATCTCTCAATAGTAGCGCCAAGCATTAGGGCTTGAAGATTAGGTGCGCATTTCGGATTATCGCCCCCTCGCGACCAACTCAGGGAAAAAAATTATGTAAATTAGCAGTACCCTTCGTAGTATATCCTGTACCAAAAATTTCGACTTCAACTATAACGGCCTAGGAGCTACGGACATCGAAACTTCTAAAAAAAATCTCACCTTTGACTCCCCCTAACTCAATGGGGGGATTGTCCAGAAAAGAAAAAAAAACCGGACTCAGGCAAGTCTTTTCTACAATATGGATATTTCGGATTTTGATCCCCATCAACTTTAAGCAAGAAAAAATTAAACCAAACCGACTGCAAATCTACATGCATTAGGCCTAACGGCCGGTGACACCGGCGGCTAAAAAATCTATCGCACATCATTATCGCATATCATTATAGTATTTCAATCGAGAACGAGTATATAAATATCTCAAATTCAGGCCTACCTCTCAATGGTAACGCTTACCATTACGTCTGCAGCCTTAGGTGCTCATTTTAATTATCGCCTCTTCGCGATCAGCCGTGGCAAAAATTTCGTTGTGATCAATAAGACTTAGTATATCCTGTGACAGAAATTTAAACTCCAGCTATGACGGTCTAGAAGCCACGGACGTCGAAGCTTCTTAAAATCTCACTTTTGGCGCCCCCTAGCGCAATGGCGGGAGGGTGTAGATTTTTTTCACAAATTTTCCCGGACTCGAGCAAGTGTGATCTACAACATGGCTATTTCGGATCTTGCTTAAACGCTAAAAAGTCATATCTAAAATTCAGGCCTATCTCTCAATGGAAGCGGCTAGCATTACGGGCCCTTACGGCTATAGCATTAGGTGCGCATGTGGTATTATCGCTCCAGCGCCAACAACTTTACCCCAAAACTTTTTTCTGTAAATTATCAGCAACCTTCGTTGTATATCCTTTAACAAAAATTTCAACGCGAGTTGCGAAGTCGCAGTCGCTAAGTCGCAGTCGCAACGTTGCACAGCTGCAGTCGCAAAGTCTCTAAGTCGCAGTCGCAAAGTTGCACAGCTGCAGTCGCAAAGTCTCTAAGTCGCAGTCGTAAAGTTGCAAAGTCGCAGTCGAAAAGTCGCTAAGTCGCAGCCGTGAAGCCGTGAAATTGCAAAGTCGAAAAGTCCCTAAGTCGGAGTCGTACAGTTGCTAAGTGGCTAAGTCGCTAAGTCGCTGTTGTAAAGTCGCTAAGTAGCAGTCGTAAAGTCTCAAAGTCGCAAAGTCTCATTCTCAAAGTCGCTAAGTCGCAAAGTCGCAGTCGAACAGTCTCTCAGTCGCAGTTCCTAAGTCGCTAAGTCGCAGTCGTTACGTTGCAAAGTTGTAATCAAAATGTCACTAACTCGCTAAGTCGTAGTTGTAAAGTTGCAAAGTCGCAGTCGCAAAGCATAGTGTTGTGATATTGCAGGTATGTAGAGTGAGCGTTAGATTGAGCGGGTGTCTCATCTTTCGTGCGGAAGCTCTTTTGGATAGATCCAGAGGTAGGCCTAGCTGCGGCGGTGCATGCGGCTGACGGGGATGACTGTAGTAGGCTTCGGGGAAGCTTACTGGAACTGTATAACGGGGAGGGAGGTTAGTAACTGGTTTTGTGACTCTGTGTTTGTGTAAAGACTTCACTAGTTGTTAGGCATCTGTTCTAATATTGATGCTGTCCAATTATTCTATAATTGTTCCAATGCGTACCAGGCTTATTCTTCTATTTCATTATTAAATATTACATATTTGATATCGAACTCCTGTTCATTGAATATAGATGAAAAGGGTATAAAACCTGATTTGCAGTCAGTATGATGTAAAAGGGGGCGAGTATTCTGAAATCCATAATGTATTTGTATGGTGGTTCAGGCAACGACAACGCATGTTGTGGCTTAGATCTGCCCGTCCAATTCCTTTAGTAGGCGGGGTTTCGTACTTAATTTTTGAAGGGAGGGACAAGAAATCGGAAAAAATTTAGAAAAAAGAGTTGCATTATTTTTCAAACATGAGTTACATGTGCCAGTGGCGGAGTTATACATACGTTGTTAACGGGTAGCAGGTTGTAGGCTTAGCTGAG
Organism: Chamaedrilus cognettii; assembly: GCA_034695025.1. Classification (NCBI taxonomy): domain Eukaryota; kingdom Metazoa; phylum Annelida; class Clitellata; order Enchytraeida; family Enchytraeidae; genus Chamaedrilus; species Chamaedrilus cognettii. The sequence goes on from JAQIWG010003330.1 coordinate 2,221, forward strand.
CTGCTAGTGTACAACTGGTGGTGGTGTTTATGCACGTGCTAGTGTGCATTGTTATATAACTGCACAATCTTCAATGAATGAGCGGTGGTCTCCCTGTTTGAAGTTCGCTGGTAACTCCGCCACCGAAAGGCATGCTATATAGGACGTATATGTATGCCTTGTAGCCTATATTATGGACCCGGCGTGTTGAATCAGTGTGATCGCTAAATTTTGATTTGATGTTTTTCTGTTTTTGACGTGCCCCAACTAATCATGTTCCGAGACGAGTAGCTTGCTATTCAGGCGCGCAGTGTAGACACGACGCAAGCCAATAATTGAGTTGCGACGGCGGCCTGCTGACGCGACAACAATTATTCCTGCGCACTGCGGTAGACAGCCATGGTGGCGCAACAGGATATAATTGTTGGAGGGGTGTCCACGCAGTTTTCTTCTATGTGTTTAGATATTGTTCAGCGCAGACTTTAGCTTAAAGGAGCGTCTGGTGTACTTCGATAGTATATTTTGCAACTAGTAGTCTAGCGGTGTTGCTAAGACGGGAACGCGGGGAAAATTGTGCAAAATGGCTACGGGTTTCGACCGAAGTTGGGACGAACACTAAAACGTATGTGTAAAATCTAGCACAGCAGCGTACGTAGAGGAACTCAAACGCGCCTTCACAAATCTGGCCAGCATGCCGATTATTGAGTCACTGTCACGTGACGATATCCTCGATATAGTCATTGACTGCAGGCTGAAACATAACTCCACCGCCGTCATCAAATAGACGATGCGCCTAATGCTTTGATTAGAATCCAAACGTGGGGGGATTTTCAAGCGCGCGCATTGGCTCAAGCTAAACAGCAGAATATTAAGACTGCGACTACTGTTAACGCGCCTGTTACAGTACTACAGCCTGGCGTTATAGGTTCTCCCACCGTCACTGCGGTAGGGGCGCGAGTGGTAGCTGGTGGGCAGACTACGCAGACTACTCAGGCTACTGTCGACCTCTCAGGGCAATTCACAAATTTAACTGCCCTGTTAGCCATGATGCAGAAATCTCAACAGCTAATGCAGAGTTCACAGTTTCAGGCTTAGAAGGACTCTATGTTAGCCCAGCAGCAAGTGCGACTGCAATTAGCCACGCAAGCTAGGGAAGCCTCACAGAGAGACGCCCGGCTAGCTAGGGAAACCTCAGAGAGAGCCGCCCAGCTATCTAGGGAAGCCTCAGAGAGAGACAGTGCTCTACAATTGCGTTTGGCTCAGCAAACTAGGGAGGCCTCAGCGATAGACGCCCAGCTGCACTTGCGCTTGGGTGAACAGCAGAGGCAGCTAGCCCAACAGCTAGCCGAGCAAAGGACTCTGGAGCGTTTAGAGGAGTCCGGTACTATGCGAAACTGCGAGGCGCGAAAGGCGAAAGTCCGCCACGTGTAAACAGCGGAAGTCTACCACGAAATACTTCACAGATTATCGGCATAGGCCGCCTCTGTGTGCAGGCCACAGGTTCCTACATGCCGCCTATAGTGTCGGTCTGTTAGATCTAATTACGCGCGGCGTAGGTAAATCGTCGTGATGAAGTGACACTTGGCTTGCTATTGGGCCATTATGGAACAGTTTTGAATGCAATAAATTTGACATGCAATATCTTCATGTTGTGCGGTGCATTGTGTGTAATTTTTGTGTGGCATAGTTTATTCTTATTATTTAGTTTTGCTTCTTTGTATTGTTGTTTGCTACCATTGATTGGGTGACATAAAGCTAGGGTATTAATCCCATGACGATCTGTTTTTTGTTCATTCATGAAATTGTATATGGGCTATTAGGCGATACAATATGAATTCAGGACATTTTCTCCAGGGATATCTTGCCCACGGATATCTCGCCCAGCTGGGCGGAAATTTTCTCCAGGGATATTTTGCCCACGCATTTTAGTAGGTCTAACATACGTAACATGCGTTGTATGTAGCTAGCTAGCTGTGTGTCGTGTGTGCGCTGATGATGCGTCCAAAACCTTTGTTCTATTGGAATTGGACAGTACGGGAGACATTGAGGGAGAAGGGGGCGTTTTCAAGGTGTCGGGGCGGACATTAGGATTTACACATTAGTAGATAATTAGCAAGTCAGCGGAATTCGAAAATTGAATTTATCACCCCCCCTTGCATCCAATTAACGGTAGTCTTACTAGTTTATAACTCGAATAATCGGATGGACCGATGGATGTAGCTAACAATGGCGCTATATCTAACCCACAATAATGGTATGATGTTCCAAGAAAAAACGCTAGAGCTGTGCTGCACTTTCATGTTTCCTGTTATAGTTATTTAACCCAGGCCACTCTATGTCGCCTAACTCTTTGCTTCTCCACTCTATTGTGTAGTAATCCGGTTCCTTGAGCAATAAAAATGACTTGGCTTCAATCTAGTTTCGATCCCTGAGAGCATGAATAAGCGACTGGGGGGACGGCAGGGGGTGGTCGCGCAAAATTTATTGGGGAAGGGTAAGGGTGCATGCGCAATTTTTAAGATGTGCATTTGGCCCTCGTATCAAAGGCAGCCTGTAGCGGGGCAGAGCCCCGCTAATTTTATCTTAAAAATCCGCCCTCTATTTCAAGTCCAATTTGCGCCATTTCGTTACTTTCTCTAACTGTCATCCCCTTGTTGTAATCCCCAGAGCCGGCCGTGCCGTGATATTTAATTAGGCCTACTGGCCACGACCGACTTTTATTTTACGTGCTTCTTCCGGCATCTGAACATTTGAGTAGTGATGAAAGTGCATTAATGATACATTGATTTTTAGGCCTAGTGGGCCTTTTTATTTTTATGCCTATGTGACAGACTGAATAATTGACTGTTCTAGTTAGGCGTGCGGCCTCAGTGTAAGTATTGACATTTGAGCAATCAGGCCTTGTATTTCTATGCATACTTCTAAAACTGAATGATAGCCTGTTTTAGTTAGACCTATGATCTTAGCGTATTTTAATTAAGCCAACTGCTTAGTCTATTCTTTTAATATTGCATCGTCGCAAACTGTGCTGGTCAATGTTACGCAAGTAGCTGGGCATTCTAATTGTGCATCCTGTTTACTGTTTTATTATAAGGCTAAGTATTATTGCAAGACTGGTTATTTTAGTAGGCACTTTTTAGTTACCCTGCCTGATTTGGTTAGGGTTAGGTAGGTTTTCTGCCGATTGTAGCCGATCTCTTATTTGATGTTTAACTGTTACTGATCTAATTCTAGGACTTTACTGAGTTTAAATATTGAACTGACATCACCTGTGTATTAGCTAGTAAGTGGCCAGGTTGATGGTCTGTCGCTATCCATTTTCCCTTTCCGGCTGATTTGCTGACAAGAAAAGTCGCGTGCTGAGCTCGTCGTCGCGTGTTGATTGTAATTTCCTGAAACGCCACATTTCACATAGTCTCACGCCCATTTCCATTCCCAAACATGCTTCACACTACCCCACACTCCCTCGCTGACAATTCCGGTAAGGATTAGACAAGAATTAGGTGAAAACTTAAGAAAATCACACGTGGTCATTTTCGCAATAATATGCCACAGCTGATAAGCACCAAATACTCGCATTTCCTAACAGTAGCGCTGCCATTCCTTCCCTACGCCTCCCGGTCGTATCCTGGTGTACCATCCGCCCCATACGAGATTGCAGCGCCCCTCGGCCCGATTACAAAATCGGGTTACAAAATCGTAGTGCCACGGGACAGGACAGGACAGGACAGGACAGAACAAGGCAATTAAGGCAAGGCGAGGTGAGAACGAATGAACCCAGTGACTAGTGCGCACAGTGAGAGCCAAAAGGAACTGAAGGGCCCATACCGGGGTCCATCTCCCCCCAAAGTCAGGTTAGTCAGAGGGTCTTGAGAGACGTTCGGACCGCTCAGAAGCGGTCCGAGCGTCCTCCACCGAGGCATCCCCTTTCCCCGCCGGCCAGATAAAGGAAGGGGGACCGGAAACATGGACGGATCCACACCGGGCGCAGATGGCGGATTGGTCGCGCGATCTATCGACTCACGCCGCACGAGAGCTGGTGTCAGAAGTGGGATCCGTCCGGGCTCGGGCCCCACTGAGACGCATTCTGACAATGAAGTCGAACTCGCTGTGCGTGATTTCAATTTGCGTCCAAATCGGAAGACAGTCTACGTTGAGCCAAAGCAAACTAAACGCAAATCGACCCGGAAGGTGAGCGAATGCGCATTGACTGAGCCTGGAGAATGATGACGCGCACGCGGATGAGATTGAAGGTGTCCACCGTGGCGCGGAGTCCTCGGAGGCGGAGTCCGATGCATCCGTTCACGAGTCAGACGCCTTCGAACCTGTCGAAAGCGAAGATGAGCAAGAATCAGCCGGAAGAGCAGAGCGTTCGGATGACGCGGCCGGTGGAGGCAGCCCCATGACGGTTGGCGCCCGGCCGGCGTGTAAGCGCGATAGACTTCCAACCGGAGGGTGCGGTTCTAAGCCAGCCAGCATCCGGTTGGAGAGCGAGGATGACGCGGCTGATGGAGGCAGCCCCATGAGGGTTAGCGCCCGTTCGGCAGGTAAACGTACAGAGAAGTGCAACCGGGAGTGTTCCTCCCCGGTGGATGGAAAATTAGCGGTAGGCCCAGAGCAAGAGAGAGAGGAGCTGGAAGCCACTGTCCGAAGGCTCCTCCGTCGGATTGACGAACCAAGGGAGGCCAGTCTTAGGCGATTGAGTGGCAGGTTTGGATCGCCGGACGCGTGCGACCGCGCGCGAAAGAAGGTCGGCCCAACGGTGAGGATCCCGAAGCGTACCGCCAGTTCCGACTGCCGCGAGGGGCGCCAGGCATCCGGTGAACCAGACCACTCGCAGAGCCCAGAGGAGCCGCCGAACGCCCCCCGAGAGGGTTCCAGGGCGCGAGAGAAGTCAGCTGGAAGAGGTGCAGAGCCAAAGTGGCTAGTCCCCGAAAAATTTGACGGAGGCTCGGATCTCCAGGATTTCCTCACGCAGTTTGAAGCGTGCGCCGAGTGTAACGATTGGAAGGCGTCGGATAGAACGGATCATCTTAAGGTGGCCTTGCGCGGAAACGCTGCACTTCTGCTGGCACATGATGCGTCACGGAAGTTAACGTTCTCAGATATCGTTGAAAAGCTGAAACGTCGCTACGGTACGGAGGGACAAACGGTCCGCTTCCGGGCTGTGCTTCGCGCTCGCCGGCGTCGACCAGACGAGTAACACCCCGATCTGTACGAAGATGTCAGTCGCCTGCAGCTGGCCGCGTATCCGGGGTTGCTTCAACAGGATGCGAGTTTTGGCATTGATGATTTCCTGGATGGACTCAACGATGACACTTTAATGATTCGTATCCGCGATCAACGGCCTCGATCGGATGAGGAGGAATTCCGAATGGCTGTCAAATTCGAGTCCAACAGTCGTGATGCGAGTATGAAAAGTCGACCAGAAGCCCGGGCCCGTGCGGCACGGAATGACACAGATGGCACGGCGGGCGCCAATGATAACGATGCGTTCAAAACTGAATTGGAGCACCTTCGAAAGGAGCTCGCCGACCTGAAGGCCGTAAGGCGGGAGCCGCCCCATCTGGCTTACGAGAATTGCGGCCGTGGCGGACACTCGCATAGTAGATGCTGGGCGCAAGGTGGTGGAATGGGACCCCGCGGGACTCAGCCCGGGGGACCCCGACCTCCGGTACGCGGGCGTTTTAATTGTGGGTCGATGCAACACTTACGCCGAGACTGCCAAGCGGGCCAAGGGACGTCGCTGCTTGCCGTGATCGCCGGCGCGATGGACCACGACGCAGGACCCCCACGATGAAATGTAGCCCGAATGGGAAAGTTTCCGTCGCGACGCGGGCGAGGCCCCCGAAGCGGGCCGTCGGCAAGCCGTACGGCTGGGGCTGGCCCAACGGGTCAAGCGGTCAATCCAATCCCCGATGGACGAGTGGCGCCCGGACGGGGCCTTGAGTCGCTATTCGCCCCGGTTGGTGTCAGTCGACGTGATGACATAGCCGTCCCGCCACCCAGGTGTTCCTCATCGGTACCAGTGAACTACCGTGGCGCCGGCTATCTGACGGTAACGCATGATGGTGAGTCGCGGATGTGTTTGCTTGATTCGGGTTGTGACCGGACCATCGTGCCGGCGGCCCTCGTGAAGGACGCCCCTTACGATCCAGTATCCATATCAAGCACTGCCGCGAACGGGAGCGCAATTAAGATTCTGGGCCAGGCCCAGATGGTGCTATGCAATGGCACACAGCGGTTAATGATTGACGTATAATCTCGTCCCAAGTGGCTTAGCCCTTGCTGTACATTGATTGGCTGACGGCCCACCGCTGCCGATGGATTTTTGGAGAGCGGACGATCGAGGTTGAAGGGATGCGTACGGCCCCCGCGACCGAGTTCCAGGTCACCCCCCACCGGCGTGTGCTGGCCCAGCAGGAGATGTGCATACCAGGCTGCTCGCGGCGAACGGTGCTAGCGTACTCTCACGTGACCGCGGCAAGAGTTGACCGACCAGATCTAGCATGGATCACCGCTCCCACGGAGGCGCGCCCGGGGTTGCGGGTGGCGCGGGCTATTGTACTAGACCTTGTGAGCCTGTGAGCCCAGTGGTCCAGGATCAAGTCGGAGGACGGGGTACTCTACCGTGAGTACTTTGCGGCCCATGGATTTCATAAGCATTGGCAAATAATTCTCCCGAGGAAACATCGAGATCGGATGTTGCGCCTGTGTCACACCGGGGCGACTGGTGGACTCTTCGGTTTACGTAAGACTCAGGAACAGGTGCAGCGACGCGCTTTCTGGAAAGGAAGGGCTCGCGACGTGGAGGTCCGGGGCTGCCACGAATGCGCATGCTACCACCGTGGAGGTGCACCACGCAGCGCCGGGTTGCAGAGCATGCTGGTGGGCGCCCCCTGGGAGCGCATCTCCATTGACTTGACTGGATCGCATCTACGATCGCGTTCGGGAAAGTTGTATGCTCTCACGGTCATCGACTGTTTTACGAAATAGGCGGAGAGTTTTCCGATTCGTAACAAGGAGACGACCACCGTCGCGAACGTACTGGTGGACCAGGTGTTCACTCAATTCGGCGCTCCACTTCGGATTATCTCGGACCAAGCGCCAGAATTTGACAGTACGCTGATGCGCGAGATCTGCCGTGTGTTCGATATTGATAAGGTGCGCACCACGGCCTATCGGCCGAATGCTAATGGAAACGCCGAGAAGGTTCATCGCACCATCAACTAATTGTGAGCGAAAGTGGTGGCGGACGACCAGAAGGACTGGAACCTTCATGTCCCAGAAGTGATGGCGGCGTACCGTGCCTCCCGATACGAGGCGACGGGTTTTACGCCTAACTTCCTTATCTTCGGCCGGGAGGTACTTGCCCCGGCCTACCTCGTCTATGGCGCGCCCGGGACCGACTCTAGTGGCGGATTGAGCGTAGTCGAATTCGTTCGTGAGCGACAGGAGTGGATAGTGGGCGCATATGAGGCTGCAAGGAACATCTCTAGTCCGCAACGGAACGTAACCGGCGTAATTACGGCCTGCGTGTGAAACCCCACGCGTTCCCCGTGGGCACCTTCGTCTACTACTTCTATTCGCGTTGCGTGTCCCACCGCTCACCCAAATGGTATCGCTACTACCAGGGCCCGTACCTCTTAGTCCAGGTACTGGGTCCGGTAGCATGCGCTATCCAGAAGTTCCCCAGGTCCCCTCGCCTCATTGTTCGCAGATGGCGGATCGGTCGCGCGATCGACCGACCCACGCCGCGCGACAGGCCAAATGTTGAAGTCAGTATATATTTTGGCTAAGTTTGATGTATTGAGAGATAATGCAGAGGAAAATAAATTAAGGGCATTAAAAATATATATTATGCAGAAGTGAGAAAATGATAATTATCAATGCCTTGAAGCACAAAATAATACGGTTTACCCTGTATATGAGGCAAATAAACACCAGGCTATTATTTTAGGTACATGTAGGAATACAGCAAAAAAGGTTTAGACTGAACAGTACTCAATGTTTTGCTTGAGTCATTTCTGTATCATTTTTTGAGCAACTTCATGCATTCTACTGGCCAGTTGCAGACGAATAAAAAATTAACATCTGCTCAGAAATATACATACGTCGGCCAAATGGAAAATAAAAAATAGCTCGAATTTATCCAACTCGACTATGCTGCAACTTCAGAGTGAACATTGTGAAGCAGCATACCCTGGTGTAGATTGACTAGGTTGCTGACAAGGAACGTCATGTACTATAGCTGCACTGCGGAGACACAACACCACTATAGCTGACACTTAAAGCAATTTTCAGGATTTAGCTGATTGAGCAACGATTAAGGCTAACAGTTAGGCCAAACTGCTTAACGACTCTGCAGAGTGACAGCAGATCCTGCACTACGTCCGTTTGTTCTTGTTTTAATTGTCCAACATAGAGTAGACCTGCTGCGGCGCTGGAGTTAACTTACGAATGGAGGCTCGGTCCCCCTTGTTACTGCTTCCAAAATGATCTAGTGATTCTGAAAATGCCTCATTTCTGAACCGAAAATTTAATTCCAGGCCATCGTGCACATCTACACTGTCGTGCATAATGGGTTAATGCTACATTTATACTAAGGTTACTTATAATAGCTATATAAATAAATGTGTGGATCTTCGTATTCCTGTTTTTTTTATATGAGGCCAACTCATCATTTAAATGTTAGATCCCTTGTTCAGGTGTAGGTAGTTTTTCCTGGGACGCAGTCAGGCATTGAAGCGCAGCTTAAGTCTTAAACTGAAATGTTCTTTATTGAACTGCGATGTAAACATTGACAATAAAGAATTGCAATCGTGCATGAAGGAATGCATCTTACTTCGATTTCGTGTTACCTTAAAAGTCGTCAACATATGCCACCCACTCCCCCCCCTCCATAGCCCGGTGGAGACTTTGATTGTGTAGAGGGCCGGTGCCTTGAGAAATTATAAATAATGGGCTTCATTTTTGGTTTGGTGCCCGGGCGGGAGAGCGTAAGCGGCAGAAGGGGAGTTCTGAGGAAAGTGGGGAGGGGTGTGGGCGTATCAATTAGGAGATAGGTAGGTTTCAAAAGGATTGTTGAAGTCGCAACGCTCATTGCGTCACGAGAAGTAGTAATACAACGCCCATTGTGACATTCTGACAGTTGTCGTGACAGTTGTGACGGTTTATAGCGAGCTTACTCCACATCTCTAACATATTTGTAAATAAGGAATAAACAAATAAAGAGCACTAACAATTTTAAATTCTGCTGAGTGTGTGAGCTAGATTTGGCAATAAAAATTAACTTTGAAGTATAAAACATAAAAGTTAAGCATGCCTCTGAGGCCAATACAGGCTGTCATTAAAGTGTAAATGAATGAAGTAATGAGTAGTGGTAGTCAGTTAGTGGTAGTCAGTGGTAGTCAGTTAGGATTATGCAGCATGTAAGCAATCAATGATACTAAATAAGTGCATTAAGTAAGCTGAAGAAGAGCGAATTATCGCATTTCAAACTGAAGGCTGAACCAGTGAGATATATTAGTAATAGTTAAATATTTATGAAAATATACCTTACAAATTCTTTCTTACCTGGCCTTCTAAAGAATTTTGCTTGCTTTCAGTCATGAATTCCGGGGAAGTTAAGTTCATATTTAGTAAATTTAGTATCAAGCAGCTGCCTGTAATAGACAGTACCGGCATTGCTGGTGTGGCATACAAATTTCACAAGAGAAGTGAAAAGAAATATGCATGCGCATCGTATGAAATTTTAGGCAAATGTCACACTGCAACGATTGCGAATGGGCGAGTGGTAAAAAAAAACACCTGAAAGACGACCATCATGCGGATTGCAAATCAGTTTATCTAAATTTTAAATTTGAGCTCTAAAACAATAATGCTAAATGCTACTTAAATTTAGTTTTGTGTTTCTAGTCATTTTTACATTCATTTTTAACACTCTAAAGTATGTTGAACAAGAATGATAAATACTGTTGAAATGAATAGCCTACTGTGTTTTTTTTGAGTCGAAAAGGCCTTCACCAAAATGCAATGTAATCAAACTAAATATTTTGTTTTATATTAATATCTATTTCTAATAACTAAATATAACTAAAATAATTTTTTTGATTTTGGCTGCATTTTTGTGTATCTTCTTTTTCAATTTTTATAATACGATGTGTGTTATAAAAAACTGTTAACACGAACAATTTATTAGTATTTAACAAAAGCGATATACTGTTGAAACAAATATTTTAATTTTGACTAAAAATACTGTTCAACAAAAATGCTATATACTGTTGAAATAAATATTGTTTTTTTTTGTATCGAAGACAGCTTTAGCAAAATGCAATAAAAGTATTGTTGAACAAAAATGTTGTATACTGTTAAAATAAATATTTGAAGAGGAAGAATGAAGCCCATTGTTTATAATTGCTCAAGGCACCGGACCTCTACACAATCAGTCACGTCGACCCACATTCAGCCCAACAAACTGCCGCTCGAGCAATTAACTCAGACGTCTAGGCCTATAGCTACATGCCTTTTGCCTAACTTTTTCAATTTGCATAATACCCTTCTTTCGCTAGTGCCTTTCGCGGCTACGACATTCGCTTTCTACCAGTGCGATACTTCCGCACTTTCGCGCCTCGCATTTTCGCATAGTACCGGACTCCGCGTTTAGAGATGGCGAAGATTGAGGGATCTATAGCTGAAGCCCACGCCCGTGTAGCTGTAGATCTAAGAGACGTGTTGATCAGAGAGCCTAGACAGCGAGCAGAGGACTCTGATAGGACTACCTCCGAGCTATTAGTCCGTAGCCTCCAAACGCAGGCAGACAATGCTAGAGCTCTTGAGATAGCTAGGCTAAACTCCAAGCCTGAGAGACTCAATCACGACTGAAGGAACATGAAGAAAGGGGAAATCCAAATGAGTGATGACGCTGTGGAGTTATATGTCTTTTTGACACCCCTGTCCCGCAATTTGAATTGCATGCGGTTGCTGACGACATTCAACTTGTCGTTGCTAGAAGTTTCCTCATCAAGAAGGCTAAACTACTGTTGGAAAGAATGCCGCCAGACGAGATAAACGAATTTCCTAAGCTAAAGAAGGCACTAAATGATATTTAACGTTTCATGGTAGCCAAACGTCAAAATAACTTTGAATCGACCACCAAAAATGAAGATTCTTCGACACAGTACGGACATCGGTTGCATTCGTTGTTAGAATCGTATTTGAATTCTAGAGAGTGTGACGATTTTGAAAAACTCTGTGACCACATTTGTTGTGATCAAATGAAGAAGTGTTTCGATAAGAATATAGGTGAGTTTGTACGACTTCAGAAATTGAAAAGAAGCACTTAACTTGCAGTGAGGTCGCTGAGCTTGTCGATGCGTATGCCAAAAGTGAGGCAAAGCTCACGTATGGCAAGTGACGTACGACAATTCAACAAGTGGCGTAGGCGCGCAACAAACAATTTCAAGGAATGGGGGGTAACCAAAAGGATGAGAAAAAAGAGGGGGACAGTGCTAGTTCAGAATCAGTTTCGAAACCCGAGGGCAAAGCGAGCAGGAAGCATTCTGGAAAACCGGGGGGAAACGGTCATCCCAATGGTAACCAGAAAGCATGGCACAAAGAGGGGGCCAATGCGGAACCTGTTAATTTTTGGGGGGAATAAAATTGCGCTGGACTTGTCTGCTACCTATTCACAAAAAGATAAATTGCCCCAAGTATTCACCTTCTCGAGGGGTGGGTGCTCCCACAAAGCATTTGCACAGGATGCAGATCACAGACATTGATTTGTGTGATTCTACACCTCTTGAGATTTGTGAACCTACACCTTTTTGGGGGGGGGGGGGACAACCACGCCCCCCCCCAAAAGGCATGATCCAACTGACGTAAGAGCTAACCCGTTCTTTGGAGGACTTGTTTGCTACAACGAAGAGTGTGAACAGACTCAAGATTTTCTCCAATGCGATCGGTGACTGTTTATATCGCGGGCGAGACATGTCTTCAGTGTCAGGGAGGGGAAATGTCAAAATTTAAATTGTGGGGGGTCCCAGGAGATTGAATGTTTGATCGATAGTGGAATTGATATTACATGCGTCCAGCAATCTTGTGCGCCGCGGCTGGATGAATCCAAGGCATTTGGATTTGATTGACTAAAGGGGGCGTTTAGCCATGAAAAAACTAGAGCACTGTTGTACAGGGTCACATGCTGCCTGGTTGACTCAGCAGACTCGTGGACGTAGACTAAGTTGAGACACAATTAGTTATTACTGTGCCAGAATTGATCTACAGTGACGCACCGCATGTATTGCTTGCACTGCATGACTTCGTGACGCTTGCTGGTGACACTGCAGGGAACAGAACTAAGTTAGCTGCCAATAACAAAGTAGGGCTGCCGAACCCCCCACTTCACCGTACTGCGTAGATGGACGCATGGTCATGCATTGAGCCAGTGGTGACACTGGAGGACGTCAACCGTGGCTCGTGCGACTTAATCACTGTAGACAGAGCGGGGACTGCTAGAATGTATGGCGATGGCACAGGGTACACTGTGGCTGTGCAGACAGAAATGCGCCATTCTTGTGCAGGCGATTTTGACACAGCAGCATTCGGGCATATATGAATGTTAAGTACGTGACTTTCGGCCGAAACACCGCGACTGCTGTTCGAGCGCAAATGGTGGACAATGCACATAGCGTGGTGACTGCAGCTGTTTGGCTCGCGGTGGATTCGAAAGCGACTCCAATGACAACAGCGACAGAGCAGACATATGATCGTACAGAGCCGCGGGTGGAGGGGGCACTGTTGGCAATGAATTGACAGTAGGCCTACAGTACGTGTAACTCTACAACCGGGGTGCGGTCATGTGACTTTGAGGAAGATAATTATTCAAAGGACTTGAATAGTTATCAGGGCTTGCAGGACTGCAAGATTTTGCAGGAAAAATGAATATGGGGTCGGAAAGCAAAATAATTTTCTGCTGGGCGAAGTTAAGAGTAAACTGTCTCGCATTGAATTCAATCGTCCAATGTTACTTGTATCCTGTAGGGATCAAATTGTGAGGACAAATTTGTTTGATAATTCGCGATGCAGCTCTCAGGGTAGGCCTAGGCTTAGCAATCACGTTGTTTCGGTAAAGGGTAACAGCAATGTATGCTCCAGTGAGCCTACAGATTGCTGTGATCCACTCATATATCGGAACAGTGTTCTGATGTATAAAGATTGAAATTGCTTTCGAGTTTTTGCACCACTGTTCGGGAGAGATCAGGCATGCGGGGGTTTTTGCCATATGACGTCACTATTTCACTGTGACGTGTATGCTCTTCAAGGAAGGGCGTGTCACGTATTTCGATCGCGCTGATCTCATTTCGTGACTGCTCTCACGAGCAGGGCTGGCAGCTGCTGGCTACTTGTCCTTCTCTTCAGGAATTCAAACTGTTGCTTCTTCGCAGTCGCTCCCGCCACGTCGTTGAGTCTAGACCTATACCTCTGGATCTTTGTTCCAAGCGTAAGGTGTAACTGTGCTCACGGCATAGTGTTGCGTCATTATATGTATGTAGAGTGAGCGTTAGATTAAGCGGTTGTCTTATCTTTCGTGCGGTAGCTCTTCTGATTGATCTAGAGGTAGGCCTAGAGGCGGCTGTGCAAGTGGCTGACGGGATGACTGTCGTAGGTTTCGGGGAAGCTTACCGGAACTGTGTAACGGGGACGGAGGTCAGTAACAGGGTTTTGTGACTCTGTGTTGTTATTAGTTGTTAGACATCTCTTCTAATATTGATGCTGTTCAATTGTTCCATAATTGTTCCGATGCGTACATAGCTTATTCTTCTATTTCATTATTAAATATTACATATTTAGTATTGGACACTTGTTCATGGAATATAGAGGGAAAGGGTATAAAACCTAATTCGCAGTCAATAGGATGTAAAAGGAGAGTAGAACTCTCAAATCCTTACGGGTAATGTGTTTGTATGGTGATCCAGGCCATGACAAAGTCACATAAAATTCAGGCCTCTCTCTCAATGGTAACCGTTAGCATTACGGCTACAGCATTAGGCGCGTGTCACGGTCATCGCGCTGTGCTGGCCGTGGTTAGTATTACCTGGTCCACTTCTATGAAATAGCTGACTGTATGTTTAGGACGTCACGGTTCAATAGGTATACTGTGACTGGATAGGCCATGTAGGCGTCTGGATTGCTAAACTCGTGGCCAGACGATTCGTGACGCCGAGGAAACACGTTGTCTGCTGAGGGTCTCAGGATATCCATCTAGGACATTGACATTCCAACTTAGCTAGCGTTTTGTATTACTGTTAGTATGTTCACACAGCAACCAGTATAATCCCTTTCGCTTAGCGGTATATTGGATAGACCCGGCAGCTCCTGGTTTTCCTAGCGGCGTCAATTTTCGTCCTGGTCGTGGTAACATCTAAAACTTAAATATTGGGGAGGTAGAACTATTTTGCTTTTTCAATTGTCGGCCAGCTAGGTAGGAGGATTTTTTGATTGGGACGGTGACTTTTGTCTGCAGTGACTAGAACTGTCGACTTGTGTATTAGTGTATTTTAAACAACACTGTACTGCTCTTTTTTCATTTAATTGTTGCCTTCGGATATGCGTGTACTTTCGACTGTCGCTGTACTGTATGCAAGTATGTCATTTCTAATAATTATATTTTACTCTTAGAGTACTGACTTTGCCAAAAATATCTCACTGAGAAAAGTATCTCTGATTCAGTTCAAAATCAGATGGCGAGCGCACAGGCCCACAGTAGTGAATAAAACTGAACCATATTTGCTGGGGGGGGGGGGGGGGGTGACCCCGACGTGAGTTGAAAACTTAGCATTTGGCGAGCCAGCTGCGTCCTTGTTCGAGTTAGTAGGGAGAGCTTAGTAAATTTCGAATTTGGGGGAATTAAATTGTTTAGGTTTACTTAAGAATTTGCATTGGGAAACAGCATTCTGTCTATGGAAAATTATTATTTATGGGCTTCTTTTTACGACGACCTCTCAGTAGTTACAATGAACTGGTAGAGAATTCATGAGTAACTGGCGATGGTGTTGATGGCTACAGTTGTGTTTACGTTGGTCAAGCTGTTGGCGGTCGATTCCAAACTTGATCTTCACTGAGAATGCCTTCGAGGGATTTTTGCAATAATAATTTTTCTATTTAGTAGGATGCATTATTTTGCTTCAGTGTGAATTGATTTGAAAATTTAATTTCATTATCCGGACACTTCGACGAGGTATTCTTGAACTGGTGTACCTGTAGGTATGTGTGGACGCACGTGCGTGGCCTAGTTCTTGCAGTGATGATACAAGAGGGCGTTTCTGCCTGATGCGCAGAGGCTGTGGTTGTTGCGACATTGATTCGAGTTTGCCTTAGATTTGAGATTTTCTATTCAGTGCATCGGTCTAAACCTGCCATGGGCTTGTAGTGTAGGCTGTTGTGAAACGGAGCGGGCCGCAGTTTGGGTTGAATTGTTGACTCGTGTCTGTGGACACTTATAGGCTACCTATGGATGGACTAGCACGGTTCTATTGTGTGCTGCGGTGTAATTATAGTCGATGCTTGACTGAATAGCCCGGTTGTTAGACCCAGGGCCCATTAAATCCAGAGAAATTAATCGTTGGAAGAATAGGTAGATTTAAATTTTGAAAGTAGGGGTGTCGAATTCATAACTTTTGAGAAAATCACGGATTTTGCCTTTTTAACAACGTATAATCGTCGGCAGTAGGTAGGCGTCACAATTTTTGGACTTGAGGGGCATATTGTAAAACATGACTGCCAAGATAGTGCCATTGATTTTTTCTGGCGATCACTATGCCACAGCAATTGGGCACACCTCAATACAATACAATACAATACAATACAATACAATGTGTTTTATTCCTTCAATGCATCTCGATATAAACATCAACATATTA
>JAQIWG010003331.1:0-18113 GCA_034695025.1 Chamaedrilus cognettii
ACTTCAATAATAGAGAGCTACTTCAATAATAGAGAGCTACTTCAATAATAGAGAGCTACTTCAATAATAGAGAGCTACTTCAATAATAGAGAGCTATTCAATGAAGGATAAAAAATGATCAACAAATGGATATCACGACTGCCGGGGGAAATTCGACCCGAAAAGGGCTCCACAGTTGCCACCGAGGATGATGCGGAAAATAATAAAATGTTGAAGTTTGTTTTTGTAGAAGACACGCGTAAATTACGCGTGTGAAATAGACACAGTTGTGTATATTATGAAAGATCTATCTCAAATGCACCTACACTACACATTGCTCATGTGTTGGAATGTGGCGTTCATGCCAAAGATGCGTACACTTCCTGGAAGACGGCCGCTCCCGGGTGGAACTGCTTGTTGGTGTGCTCATTGCGCAGTCCCACGTTGAACGTGTCCATGTCATCCGCTTCCTTCTTATCACTCCAGTCTGACTCCAACTCAAACTTGCGGTCACGGTCCAACCTGCAATCAATTAAAACATCGATCCAGCCAGCCTGCGACCAATCAAAACAACGGTCCAGCCTACGACCAATCAAAATAACGGTTCAGCCTGCAACCAATCAAAACAACGGTCCAGCATGCATACACTTCCTGATTAAAACACTGATTAAAACACTAATTAAAACAACGGTTCAGCCTGCAATCAATCAAAACAAAGATCCAACCTCAACCAATCAAAACAACGATTCAACCTGCGACTGACCACAATAACATTCAGCTTGCAACCAACCACAACACCGGTTAAGCTGCGATCCGTTTGCCCTAAGCCTTGCTGAAAAATCATGCAAATTGTACATGCGCGCCTGTGAAAAGTTATTTAAAATAAAGTGGTGAATTGACAGAGCAAATTTTGAGAGAAAGTTCTGTCAGCATTCGTTTCCCCTCCCCCAGCAGTTTCATCAAATAATGAATTTCAACAAGAGCCTTTATTTGACACTTCGCTGCTATATAGTCCCAGAAAACCTCGCAGCCTCGCTACGCAGACAGGCTTACTGTTTAGTCATCGGCACACAAAGTACAGATTGCAGCGAGTACTGAACCTACTGAATCTGCTTCTCTGCCTCCCTGATGGTCTTCTTGAGCAGATCCCTCACGTTGTTGATCACGTCCAGCTCCTGCGACAGCAGACAATGCGTTTGCACAAAACTGCTACCCAGACGGTAAATATAACAAGTGTTAGCATTAGAGCCTTGCAGTTAGCAACTCCTGTAGCACTTAATTAGCGCATTCAAAACGCTGAAAAAAAGCCAGTTCAACATCGAGTAGGCATTTTCCTTCAAATATTCCCTATATCAGATCATATTAGAACTGTAATTATAGTAAGGGATGACAGCAAACAGCAGTGCATGGATGCATGCACTGCAACATAATACATATGAAACATAATAATACAACATAATACATATGAAACATAATAATACAGCATAATACATATGAAACATAATAATACAACATAATACATAAAACACAAGCATTGTACACGACGTAAAAAACGTTTCCTTTATTTCTAGTTATGGTCGAGAGAAAGCGGCCTGACCTTGAGCTATATTTCTAGTCAGGGCCGAGTCGAGGCTACCAGACCTTGAGCAGGTTCATCTCGACGATGTCTTGCACCAGGTCGATGCCCTCGCGCCGGTCCCTGCTGTTGAGGTTGTCAGTGACGATGAGCAGAGCGGCTTCACACGCACGCAGCGCACGTTCAAGGCGCTTCTTCTGAGCGAGCAGGCAGTCGATCTCCTCCGTCATGTCGTGGATCTCACGCTCCAACTCGTGCTACAACAATGTTACAGCTCGCGCTACAACAGAGTTGTAGAACCTCTGTTGCAGCACACAGCTCGTGCTGCAACAGGGCATAGAGCTCATGCTACAGTCAACAGAGCGTATAACTCATGCAACAATCAACAGAGCACACAACAACAGAGCAAAACAAAATAAACCACCACAACAAAAAACTCATCCTCTCACAAAACAACACCAACCTGACCCCACTGTCTCCCTCAAACCCCCCCTCTCCTTCCCCCTCTCAACCCCCCCACAGCCCTCACCCCCCCCCCTACCTTCCAGAAGTGAAGATCCTTGAGCCTCTCGGCAAGCTTCCTCGTCGTCTCGTCCTGGGTGCGGAACATGAGCGCCCTCGCCTCCCTCATCGTGTCCTCAGTGGCAGTGCGGGTGCGCTCGGCGTTGTCGCGGTCCGCGAAGCCTTGGTACTGCATGGCGTACGCCGCCTCCGCCCACTCGGGCTGGTTGTACCGCGCGCTGCGGTACCCAACCGTAGGCATGCCCATGTCGTTGCCGACGTTGCCCTGCGTTACAGAGCGAGATTTTATAGGGGGCTAGGACGGGCTGACCCCCCTGAGGCCATATTTTGAATTCTTGTATTACTTACCAAACAATGAGCTTAGTCTATAATTTAACTTAGGCTATGCAAGGTCGATGTATCTTGTGAAATTGCTTTCATTCCGCGTACTTTTGTCAAATAAAATGCAAAAAAGTTCATGGAAGGCGTTCAGGTAAAAGTAAAAATGACAAGTTGCCATGATCCAAGACGTAGACTGCCTGTGGCGTCTGAAATAAATGGTTATGCCTTTATTATTGGATCAACGCATATACAATATGTAATAGAAAAAATCATTGCTCTTTAGCAAAACCACGCAGCCACTTTAAATCAAGCACTGACAACACGTTTATCACTCACATCATGAGCGCGTCCATAAAAGAAACCAGAACAACAACCTATCAACACTAGCTTCGAGACGATAGCTGGCGTTGCTGTGCTGAAGCCCCGACCTTGTCTCCGTGAGTGCAAACACCTGCGACAGTCGATTACCCTGTGTATTGTATAACCCGCTGACTGTACCGGTGCCGAGGGTCGCCATTGTAACCTGCATGCGGCATGTGATACTTGAAAAGGCAAAAGGAACGAGTCCCAATATAGTTGGCACCAAACTAATTTATTCCAAAAATATCCATGGGATAAACATGGCTCTAAAGCAACAAGCCCTTCTGCAATAATCAGAGGCTATACTGTTGCAATGTATGCCATGCTATACTGTAATTGCACGCTCTCGTGTTCACCTGGTAGGAGGTTTCAAACTGGAAGCACCCCGTCCCCGGCCGGTTGAACGCCTGGGTGGGGGCCGGCTCCCTCGCACACAGCATCGTCCCGATGGGAGACCCCGTCACGGTCCCCCTCAGGGTCGGGCCGTGCGGCTCGAGTAGGCAGCTGGGGTGCGCGGGGAACGTCCCCACGCCCAAGCCCTTGTCCGGGGGGACGAGGTCGGGCCTGGGCAGGCCGGGCTCGGGGGGGAGACTCCCGCACTTGATGCCAGCCATGGCGTCTGAGCTTCAGTGCGTTTGATGAAAGTGGGCTGCAGCGGAAATAACATTATTGATTGTCTTGTTGGTCTTGTTGTTGTTTAACGGCAAAGTCGCAAAGTCACACAATCTCAAAGTTGCAAAGCCCACAGTCGCAAAGTCGCAAAGTCTAAACGTCTCAAAGTCGCAAAATGCATTTAAACTAAAATGTTCCACTATAGGGGTTAAGGACCGTGTGTAGAAACGAAGACTATGAGTCCGGTTCAGTGGTGCGGAGGGCTATATGCACAGACCGCTCTCCTGTCTTTAGTAGCATGTAAAACTGGCCCGGGAAGCTCTGGGCTGTAAGCCAATTCTTTGTTTCCCGGCCTGCAGGGGGCAAAGTGCAATAATAAATAGTGAGTGCAAACTGTGCAATACGTCTCTGAATGGCCAGTGAGACCTTAGCTTGATCAGTCCTCACGCAAACTGTGATCAATTATTTTCTAAAGCAAACCCAAAACACTCTGAAACCAGTGTACATGCATAGGTCCACGTGCATAAAAAATTTCAGCTGTTGGTTTGGTGACGTTCGAACTGTTTGTTGTTATCCGAACGTCATCAAAAAAGATAAATAACTTGGTCTGCAATATCCTAATTATCAATAACTTGGTCCAACGCTATAGCTAAATTTTGTCAAAACGTAGGCCTGTTAGCCTCGGCCTGTTAGGCTGATGTTGTTTGTTTGCTTTTTGTAGCGTCGCTTAGCTTGCTTGTAGGTTGTGTGTGTAGCGCTGAGACACACATATATAAAAACGTTGCACTGTACCAAATAACGATTAACAGCCGAATATGACAAGTTATTCCCAAAACAGAACTGTTCAATCTCGACGAAATGAATACCGTTCAATTGCGATTAGCTGGGCAATATGCTCACAAAACACGTTACTTTAGTAATTAGAAGGAATCGTGAAGAATTTGGTAGTTTGATTCACTCAGGCTCTTTTAACGGACGCAACTGTTTCAATTATATGCCGTAGCTCACTAGCTAAGTGCAAGAGGCCTACAACAGCTAGTTCTGTGATGAACGCTGAATAGTGGTGTACTGTTGGCACACCGCTAGTTAGTATTGTAGGTGTAGGCCTACGTGTATGGCTGTGGAATCAACAGACGTTTTGTATATTTAGTTTTTTTCGACAAAACTAGTAATAAGCCTAATTCATCAGATTTTTTCAGATATAAGCCAGTGATTATTGGCACTAGGCGAAAGTTTTAAGTCATTGGCCCAATCCTATTTTCAGAAAAATTAGAATTTGTTCGTTTTAATAATTTAGTGTGCTTTGGACTTCAAACGGCTATGCTAATAGCAAGATCCTCTGCTTCATTCTCGAGATCTGAGGATGAGAACATAGTCTTTCTTCAAAAGCGCTATGATCCACGTTAGTAATGCGCTATGCACTCGGTAGTAACTTCGAATAGCCTAATATAATATAATTTTTTTGTTTTTCAACAGCAACACACACACAGAATATCTATATATATTTCACAAGGTGCGCCTTAAATATATGACCCTAACCCTTAAAACTATGTCATGGACACGCAGGGTCTTGTCTTGTCCATTATTAGCTCGTCACTTTTAGGGCCGGTTTTTCCAACACGGATTAAATGGTGGTTCAGGATTTAGCCTATGCAAAATGATTGGTTAAATCCTGAACCATCATTAAATCCGTGTTGGAAAAACCAGCCCATAACCTTTAAACTTCAAAACTAATAATAGCCATTGTAATTTTTTTTCCTTTTTTTTCTGTTAACGAATAATTAATATTTAATATATCAATTGTAATGATAATATTATTGTTATAGTGAAATGACACTTAATTTCAAATGCAACAATTGGTGTTAAAACCAACATCAATATACAAATAATGCAGTTCAAATACGAATTCCAAAATTCTATTTAAATCCTGTTAAACAGTTTACACTGCTTATTTACTATGCAGAAGAAATTTTGTTCTGTTACCATGAAAAAGCGTCATTGTAATTAAATTCGAACATTATCGAACTGGGCAACATTGTGATAACGATGATAGCCATCTATCGAGCAGCAAAAGAGCGCGCATTTCTTGTCCAGCAATTAGGCGCTAATAATTGCTCTGTTCTTGCGGCTCAGACTCAGGTATGGTGCATAACGACAGGCCTACAATGTAATGTAGGCCTGCTACATAGGATACCGCAGACGCCCAGGCCTGGACGACAATTTGACAAACTCGCCCAGCACAGAGAAACTCATCAAGAGATTTAGCGGCTGCATTGTTAGCAGATCTTAACATCAAGTTGCCTAACAATTTGATTGTCTAACAATTAAGTTCTCTCGCAATGTAAACACGATCATTATCATATTGGATGAGGCCTTTCAAAGACACATGAGCACAAATTGCACCACTCAGCGGCTTTTAAAAAGTGCACGAAGAGTTCGCTGAGCATACATGTACATTGGCCTAACCTGCTCTGGAGTGGACACAAATCTGAGCAATTACTTCATAGTTCAAACAGCATTCTTCATTTATTATGAGACACAATCAGCCGGCCAGTATGGTGCTTAGCCCATCAATATGCTCCCTCACGGTCTTGTTTCGCCTAGCAGAGAAACCAGAATGACAGAAAGTTGATAAAGGAGGTGTCTAGATCTCGAGTATACCTGTAGATGGGAGAATAAAGATCATAAATTAAGCTTCAGTTTTTTTGCATTCGACGCTTAGCTTTAATTCGGATTGTACTGAACGCGCACGGCAATGTGGCGGATAAGAAACTTTTTTCGTCGCATGTTTAGTTCCAAGTCACTGAGAAAAAACAGAAAATTCCCGCATGAAAGCATGGCGACAGATTCGTGTAGTTCTACCCCCTATCCGTTTCCGGTGCTCTGGAGTTCGAGTGATGGGGGGGAGAGGTCAGAAGTCCGTGAGGCTAGACTAAGTCACCCTCGATCCCCGCTCAACTTTGAGTGTGCTGAGACGCTAAGTATCATTGATGAACGGTCGTCCGTCGAGCAGTGCCGCAGTGACTTCAGTTCACCGGGTAAATTTATCCTAGTTTAAGCTCGTAGCGTTTGTTTGATGCATTATAAAGTTCAGAGCTCAGGCAATCGTGCTTGGATGCGCATTCTTGACGTAAAATGTCGGTATTTTTATTGCATTTGAATCGGTTTGATGGACTACATGTAACTTTGAAATCCTGTTTCCATTTATCGCATACGTAATGTCCAATGCGTTGCAGCATCCATCAGGTAGATAAATTGATAGGAAGTTTTTAATCCTTAAAAACATTAGTAAATCCTGACGGTGGCTTTCTTTCTAGTTAGACTGCTTACTTTTTTCACATTTGTTACGTCATCATAGGCCTAAATGTAATTACAAGTGTCTATTTCACGAGACGAAGTAACAAGGTCAAGCTAAAGTACAAAATCTACGAAAAGGCATACGCCTTAGACTAGCCCTAACATGCCAATTAAGGCATAATGGTCATGCTAGACTAGTAACGAACGTTATGAATGTACAACTGAAACACGAGTGCAATAGTGGAACATGAAAAATGCCAAACTTATGACACATGATCGTGTAGGGCCTTTAGTTCGCCTGGCCGGTCTACCTCATGATTGTATCCCATCAGAGTTGACCATTATTACACAATGTATGCAATAGTCTTATTGAAGAACAGTATAAACTTCACATATTCTATTTTGTTGAAGCGCACAGACCAGTGTATAAAATAGCGATTGTAGGTTATAATGTCGTGCCCTGCGTTTGTCAACAATTTTGGAGTGTAGTAGCCTATATTTGCATTCTGCAGCATGATATTGCTAATGTTGTATAACGTTTATACGCAGACTTGAAAAGTTCTTACAAAGTTGAACATTAAATCCTAATTCATTGATTTGCGCAATAAACAAATTTTTGTGTCACTAAAGATGAGTCACGAGAAAAATTTCGGTAAACTTAATTGTTGCGAAGCGGTATGATGTTTGGGCATTTTAAAACTATGATCAGTCTTGATGATCAGTCTGAACGATTTTCAGCCATGGATTGCTTATTGATACTGTTTAATTTTTATCTTTATTAATTTTTTGTGGATTACTTGTTCGCTACACATGTATGTGTGAATATAACTCTTTGGTAACTTTTGTTTTGCAGAAATTTGCCGCGGCACACTTCATTCACCGGAAGGCCCTTCCAACTTCAGCCCCCTTTCGACCAGCTCAAAACTTTTCCCCTCCCCTGTCATGAAACTAAACTTCTCATCCGACTTAGAAGTCGAATCCCAAACCGCCGTGATCGAAGAAAGTTACGACAGCGGTAACGTCATTGATGCTCATGACGTCACGGCTCTAGAGGCTTGCGAGATCACTAGAGCTGTGCGCGCTACAGTCCGTCAGATGTTCGGCGTTAGTGAGGTGTCGTCTGTAAGCGCTGATCTGAGTTGGGGAAAGTTCTGGGACGAGAATCATAGTAAACCGGCAGAGCTAGAAAATGGCTCAGCGATGCATGGCTGGGATAGTGCGTCCTTGTGTGATGGGACGTGTGTCGATTCCGTGTACAACGAGGAAGGTGTATCAAAAGACTTCACAGTGGATCTGGAGACAGATGAATCAGTAAGTGAACTGCACTGAATAATTATACTTCATCCAGACGATAAAAGTAATTATGCATTTAAGCTTTTTTCTCTCAAAATTTGAAAGCTGCATTTATATTTTGTTTGTGTTTGACTTGTTATTTGGATATGACTCAAGGTTATGGACATAAACTATTCGTCATTCATGTTTTGTGCTGCTGAATCTTGAAACTGACAATGATGCTATTTGCCTTTCCTGTGTAGCCCAAAACTATTCAGAATCTTAGGAGTTACTGCTCATTGTCATCTTTTGAAATCGTAATGCTTTGATACTTTTGCGAAAACGCTTAATGTAGCCTAGGCCTAAGTTATGGACTTTGTTTTATGACTAATTGCAATTTTGGTCTTTAATTCTTGACATTTCTTTGTTTAATGACTTTTTTGAATGTTCAATGACCTTGTAAGCCTATTAATACCATCGTGTGCTCTATATATATATATGTATAACTTGTACATAACTTGTGTGTACGTTTTGATGAATTCTCTCTATATACCGGTAATGGTAATGCTCATTCCGATTATATATCTTGTTATTAATTCACTTACATCTCATCAACTGCTTGTATTTAAATCATGGTTTCACTGTTCTGATACAGTTCAACGGCTCGTTTTCCCGTCGTGACGTCACTCGCTCCCACGTCTCCAGACTCAGTCATCTCTCCTGGCTCTCTCGCCTGCACCGCCGATCTCCCTCCACAACGCTGTCCCGCTCAGGCTACTCTGATGACGTTATCCATGACGTCACAGATGACGTCAGCTTTGCAAACTTTAGCTTTGACGAGAACTTTGATGTGATATCCTTGGTCGGTTCTGACCGAAGTTTCGGAATTGAATCGTATAATTATGTAAGAGCGAGAGAGCCAAGTAACATATCAGATAATGGGTCAAGCAACGGGTCAGGCAGCGGGTCAGAGAATGGGTCAGACATCGTGTCAAGCCATGGGTTAGATAATTGGTCAGACAACAGGTCAGACAACGAGTCAGAAAACGGGTCAAGCAGCGGGTCAATGTCTTCTGAGTCATTTAGCTCTCTGCAATCCAAAAGCGAGCCGCAAAAGATAGATGGTGCCAATGAAAGACAGTCAGTCACAAGTTTGGCCTCCAGCGACGCACCTACTGCACCCTGCAGCCTCATGAAATGTCCATCATCAGACGAGTTGAACACCAACTCTCCTCGCTCGGAAATCCCATTGAATTTCTTCCACTCCACGGACCCGGAGTGGCCTTGCTTCGTGGCGGACTTCATCAACGATCCCGTGAGGACGTGGGAGCTGAGCATGAACCTGCAGCACGGGCCTTCCTGGCGGTTCAAGGAGGATCTGCAGGACTCCAGCCTTATGACGCCATCCACTGTGGGACTCGGCTGCGCACAGCGGCGGGGGCCGCGGCGAAAAAGTCAATGCTATGAATCTGTATCGCTTAAATTGCAAAGCAAGACTGATTCTGAGTTTCTATGTGATATCACACGGTTGCAGCGTCACGATGCGATGGTAAAGGATGAGGAATTTTCTGGGATTTTGACGTCACGTGAAGAAGCGCGTTTAGACGTTGTAGTGACGTCGCAAGATGGCGGATACATCAGCAGCGGGATGTCACAGGACGAGGACTGTTCAGATCGCATGACGTCAGGATCGCCGCGCTTCAGCGATTCGTCGTCTGGGGTGTGGTCGCTAGACACTGACGAAGAAACTTGCGCGGCAGTGCACGAAACAATCTACTATGAGTTCGGAATTGAAGAAATTGCGTTTTCAGAAGCCACTGTCAGCGAAGCTGCTTCCTTTTCGGAGCGTTTGTCGGGGGCTGGCAGAGCAAAGGATTCTTTGGCAGAAGTTGATGTTGGAAGTGAAGCCACATTCCACGGAGTTGCGCCCAGGATTTTCTCATTTGGTGAATACACCGCCGTGTGTTGCAAAAGATCAGGCCTACGACGGTCGAACCCAGTGAAACGAAGACCTAGAGCTTTGTAAGTGCTTGAAGATTGCCGTCACGGCAAGAGTATGCTGTGCGAGGAGAGGTTCAGAGGGGACTATGATACTGGAAACCGCTAATTGTTACTGAGCATAGACCTATCAGCGCTTTGCTATAAGTGTTACACCTGCCTATGTAAATACTACATAAATAGTACATAAATAGTACATAAATAGTACAGTTCTACAAAGTCTACGTGAATGATTAATTGCATGAGTGTATTTCTAGACTTATGAAACAGTGTTTTTGTATAGATATATTTTTCGTTAGAGAAATTTAGGAAAAAGTCTGTGCAGTAAAACTGTAGAAGGGCATTAGAAAAAGAACTAAATAGCGTTGTTGAATGGTGTATGAATCAAATGAGCATTTTATTGGACAACTTTAACTCTAAATGTTTTAGCATGAAGACTAATAATTAATTTTCTGCTATCAATTAAACACACTGGAACACGCCTGTCAAACAGGATATTTTTATGTAGGATATTTTTGTACATATTCAACTGTTTGGATGTGGTATAGCGTACGCGCTTGTGTGCCGATGTGTATGCGATGATCAGATTTTCTTCTATGCAGGTTTTTTTTTGTAAATTTTCATCAGGATAATTTATACGTAGTTTGGCTACAAGTTACTACCTGGATCGATATACATGTGAAGCAATGGACGGCTCTGAGTACACAGTGTTGTTTTCAATAATAACAATATTTTGATCTACCGCGCTGATATTGCCATAGTCAAAAGCATTTATAAATTGCTTGTTTAAATACTGTCATTTTACGTTTACTAAAATATGGTCTTTATTTGCATGACTTGAGCACTTACAGAATTCACACAATTTAATTGGGAACACTTGCTTATAGTGATGACACTCTTTTGTAAAGAGCACAGGTTTTTACACAAAAGGGGCTCAGACAGCTTAAAAATAGCAAAATTGAAAAAGCCTGCCCTTGTATGAAAAATTACCGTCAAAATGAATTTTTATATTTTATTTAAAAGCAGTTTTCATAAACCAGAACTGACAACTTGAGGCAACGTCACTTGATGGCACAGATCCAGTTGCAACAGTAGATGATTGTCAGCAATGCAGTAAAACAATGTCAGTTAATAGCCTAGCGTACAATCGCAATGTTCAAATATCTAGGAAAAAAAATTAATTTATGTCTTTTGAGTAGCGGAAAAATTGACCATAGGCGAAAGCCATATTTGTGCATATTCCACTCGCATGTTGAAATACTGTAAAATGTGAAACATTGCTGCATGTCATTTTCGCGGTTTTGCCTTTTAGAATTTTTTTGCACTTAATTTTCGCGATTTTGAGGACTGCACATTATATAAAATTACTCATGCTGATCAACCTAACCCAATCCCAGGTCTAAACCAAATCAGGCCGCTAAGTTACTACCTCATTGGTTTTGCTGCATAATAGTGACGAAAAGTGATGAAAAAGACTTCAAAATAGCGCCATGCCACATAGACTCGTCGAGGCTCGCTGCCAGTCGCGAGGAGACTGGAGTGGATGCTTTGCTAAGCAAAGTTGTAAAGTCGCAGTCACACAGTCGCAAAGCCGAAGTTTCAAAGTGCATTTTAACTAAAAAATCCGACTAGGGGTTAAATTATGCTACCAAACAGCTGGTCCAATCTATTTAGAGGATCAGACGTAGTCTCGAGGCTTTCTCCTTCCTTCGTCCTTGAACTTGTAAGAGCGAATACTGAATCGCGTGGCGCTACCAGCCTCTGTTTCTGCAGACAACACAATTGTAATTCATTAGGCCTGTCTACTCAGAAAAATGCATAACCTTTAGTAAACGAATAAGTTTTAGTAAACTTTGCAAAATTAGAAACGAATTTTCACTTTTCACATTTTCAAAGGATGTTCACATGTCGCTGTAGTTTGTTTGCGACAACAGCCTAGATAATTTTCTGTATCACTATTCTCATGTGCCACATTATTTTGCGAGCTTTACAGGGTATTACTAGCCAATAACATGCCCACTGGTTTACTATATTCATGTTTAACACAATTTGCAGTATAAGATCACGATAAAAAAATATTAGTTTTATAACGAGTTCTATCAATCGGCTGCACACGAAAGCAGAAAAGAATAGAACACAAAATGTAATTATGTTCCGTTTGCAAAAATGTGATAGTTCCGTATCATAGGCCTACAATGTAAACCACCCAAAATGGTTTTTACGTGTATGACTAGCAGGCCTATAGTAGCACAAAAGTTTATTCATCAGAAGTGCAATTACGGAAGACCTGACAAAAAACATCTCACGTTATTATCCATCAGAAATTTTTTAACAAAACGCAAAAAATGCGTCATTCAGTCAAAATCAGAGAAAATATGTCATGCAACAACCAATCAGGAAGCTTCGTTACGTTTTCTCTTGCTCTTGCGGTGCAAGAGAGTCATCGCTACGAGGAAGACAAAGACCAACATGGCCGCTCCCATAAACACCACCAGCACCACCCAGGCTGTGCTGTCCAGGGCTGCCGCTGTATGCAGACCGATAACGAGACCATATTACAATCATGAACTTTGGCAAACTTGCGTTTTGATGTGAAAAAACTACATTTAGAAACCAATACGCATCAGCAAAAGAAAAAAAATTCAAATCTGATTGCAAATTAAAGCCATCAACTGTCAACTTAGACTACAACTTTTTAAATATACATTTTTTCAACCTTGACTACAGCTATGAAAAATTGAATTGAAACGTTCAATAGAAAGAAACACAGTAGTGATAGTGAAAACATTAAAGTTGATTCGACTTACATATTTGTTTCTGAATTCTTTCGTTTATTGCTGTTACGGGTTCTACAAAAAATATGACATTCAAAATTCAAATGATAACAGTCAATTCAAATGATGATCATATTCCAAAGTTTCACATTTAGAGAATGGGCAAAGTTTCAGATCGATACATTTTGATATTTTTCTATATCCTTGAGATCCATAGATTGACAGATGATTGAAAGTTTAAGTCACCGTAAGTTAAGTTTAAGTTTTAGCTTTAAATACAAATATGACATATTTGTATGCCAGTATACACGATGATATTCCAAATATGATATTCCAGTAATATACTGTAATATAACATAATGACATAGATCAAAAACATAATCAACAAAAAAAAGGGCAAAAAAATTGTTTCTCAGAAATCGATATGAATCGATTGAACAAAATTGAACGACCTACGTGTGCGCGTTACGTCATCATTTTACTTTGCCAACGAGTCTGCCTGAAAGATTTCGCGAAATATAGACCCGAAGTAAGCAAACAGACCAAATACTCTGAAGGTGACACTTGTACGTAGAGTCTCCGTCACTCCGTTGACCGTGTTCGAGGCCGTGCAGACCAACGTGACTGTCCTGCCCTCCCAACCCTTCTGCACGGTGGTCGCCCTGTACCAAACGCCCGCCCCTGCACGCATGGCCCCTCCAACAAATTCAGTTTCCCGTGCCGTCCTCATTCCCTGCCCTGTCCACCTTGCTGCCCTGACCTCCTCAACTGTTGTCTCCACGACACTCATTTCGCTCCACATAGAATCAGACGCCTTCAACGCTCCTTCTTGAAAATTGTCAGTCGTCGTGTTCTCTGGGTGATCTTGTGGAGGGGTTGAGGGAAGGGAAGGAATGGCTGGGTCCTCAGTTCCTTCTAGGAATAGATCAACACCGTCAGTTATAATGTCCTCTGCAGGGTGAACTGGTGGAAGGATTAAGGGAAGGAACGGGATGGTTGGGTCCTCAGTTCCTTCTAAGATTAGGTCCATCTCGTCAGTCGCCGTGTCTTCTACAGGATGTACTTGTGAAGGGATTGATGGAAGAAACCAGGTGGTTGTGTCTTCAGTTTCTTCGAAGAACAGGTCTACACCTTTGGTCATCATGTCGTCTAGGTGAAGAACATCGAGAGGAGTCGAGGAAAGGAATGGGGTGGTAGTCTCCTCGGTTCCTTCTAGAAATCGTGCAGTGGCGTGCCCTGGGGCTTTCTCAGGGACTTTCCCAGGCTTTTCTCCAGAGATCTCCCCAGGGACTTCCACATAAGATTCTTCAAGGGCTCCTCCGGGGGATTCCCCAGAGGCTACTCCGAGGATTGTCGCAGGGATTTTCCAATGGGATTTCTCTGATGTTTCGACAAGAATAGCCCAAGTGGCTTCCTCAGAAGCTTCTTCCGCTGTTTCCATAGAGTCCGAGGTCCCATCTGTGACTTCCCCTCGGGCTTTCCAAGGGATTTCTACTGTAGTGCTAAGCGGTGTAGACTCTTGGGGGACTTCTCCTGAAGTATTTCTAGGGATTTCCGCGGTATTTGTAAGCGGTGTGGACTTCTCAGGAAATCCCCCTGGGGTTTCCCTATGGATTTCTGCGGTAGCGCTGGGCGGTGTAGACTCGAAGAGAATGAGGGGTGGAGGATTACCGCGCACTGAGCAGTTGACTGTCTCCCCGCTAAGCATGACGTCACGGTCCGAGAGTGCGATCGTGAGATCGTGCACTGAAACTGCATATCATTAGGCATACATTATTATTTCTTGCATAATATCGTTAATATGCCATGTGAGAAGTTTAAAGCAATTTATTAATATGCATAGTCTCG
Source organism: Chamaedrilus cognettii (assembly GCA_034695025.1). Taxonomy (NCBI): domain Eukaryota; kingdom Metazoa; phylum Annelida; class Clitellata; order Enchytraeida; family Enchytraeidae; genus Chamaedrilus; species Chamaedrilus cognettii. Next base: position 14,560 of record JAQIWG010003331.1, read on the forward strand.
TCATTTGTTTTAGCACGCGTTATTTGGTTATTTTATGTTGATATATGCTACCATCATCTTGAGTTTTGCAAACCGCAATCGTACATATTATTACGCATGCAAAGAAGCTATTAACTAATTTTTTATCGCTCATAAGCCAATATGCAAGCTTAGCCGATGAGCTAAATTATAGACCCGCTGTCAGAACGCTGCAATATTGCAATAATTACTTTAATGGAAAAGATAATTAGACAATACCCTGTATAATAATGACAGGCAGGCAGACATCCAAGCAGCGTGGCAGGCAGCGCTTTTGTTAGTTTTGCAACAACTATACTTGTTTATTAAACTGTCATGCAGAAAATATATATGAATCTTTAATCCGTCAAAAATTAAATAGATAAAAAAACAGAAGAAAACGAAGAGACAAAAAATACACCATCCAGGTACTCAATAAGTCAACATTAATACAGTCCAAAGCTATCTAACAAATGGCAAACAATAGCGTCATCAAACTACAAAAATGGTCATTCACTACGGGACTTTCATGCTTACCAAAACTTCAATATAACTGAATTCCCAGTTTACACTGAGAATAAAATATGATATATCATGCTCTCTCCTTTACACATTACGCTTCAACCCTTTCGAACAAACGCAGCAAAGTGTCTATCCACACTAATGCTCCGGGCGTCGACTGAAGGGATGATTTCCACAGATTAAGAATAACACAATTATCATCGGACATCGTCGGCTAATCGTGATTGATCATTACACAAACAGCGATCAATAATAATTAAGCAATATCGCATGCCATTGGTTCACTGGCGCGTTGAGGTCACGGTCACGGAACAACGAGAGATACGACCAATCAGATCGTTTGAAAATTGATCTTAAATCAACTTGATTTACGTTTCAATCAGTAAATATTGACTGCCAAAAAAATAATCTAAGATCACTTTCAACTCTACAAGAAAGAGACGAAGGAAATTAATACAAATCGTGAAAAAACGTTTAGCTGCTCCTAGCAGCATAAATATAGGTGCCGAACTGGGAAGTCATTTGGGCCATGACCCACTCCCATTCCAAAGTTGAGATGGCAGAGCACAATATGTCAAATTTTGCGCTCCTCCTTGACTTTTTTTTACATGCCGAAGCAATTTTGCCTTGAAGACGTTCGAAGCAACAGGCTCATAAATCATCAACACATTTTCTTCTCAAAGAACTCCTCTCTGAGTTCTCTTTGAAATTTAGAAACTTGTTTAAAGTTTACCAATACTTTGCACAATTTTCGTTTCGTTTGAAAATTTAGGAGGAAATTAATTCACATCTTTCCAACTGTCAAAATCATTCCCGCCTTTGGAGTCAAACTGCCAAATATTGCAGAAACATTATTTTCTGTTTTTCTGCACTTCTGCCAATCGATAACGAATCTTTGAGAGAGGAACGCTGTGCGGTCTGTTCAATACAATCCCCGTGACAGTGACTGTTCTGTAATGCGCCCATAGAATCGAGCGCATGCAACGCTGCATCCGATACAATCCACGCTGCAAACGTGGAGCGAAATTGAAAAACCAATAATCGACGATAATCAAGACGTTGTGATCGAAAGGTTCAAGCTGATTGGTTCTAACCGACAGACGTCGGTTCGAATCCGACCGGCGAAAAAAGCCGTAGGCTATATATAGGTCAATCGGAGCACGCTGATGCGAGTAATTTTAAAATTTTAAGTATATAATCAGTTGAGTAATTCCTTGTTTTGATGCGAGCACTCAAATATACTTATATCATAATAAAATATATACATAAATCATCACTGCCTGTATCCAACAAACATTAGAACTAGGCTATAATTGACAAGCAATTTGATTTGATCATGCACTGAACGGCAGATTTGCTCACGGAGGACGTCTAGGTGCAGCGCACAAGACTCGACGAGGTCGCCGAAGGTCAGTTGACAGGTGAAGGTCACGCCGAGGTCATCCCTACTGGCTGACCAATCAACGCTGCGCCGCGCCAGACGGATGTCAAATTCATCCGTGCTGTCCAGCAGCCTGCGTGGCAAGGACCAAAGTCACGTAAATATGGATTGAGAAATTGCAGAGTTTTGACAGGAATTATATATATTTGTAGCAGAGCAATTACTATCTATAATCATTTCGGCCTATTGTAAGCATAAAGAGTTAAATCAGTGTTAAAACACTGCAAGGAGACACATACACGTCATGCCGGCCTACATAAAAATTGAACGAGTTCTGTGTCCAAGATCACCCTGTTCAATGATCATCAATCAACGACTTACTCTGTAAATGACAACAAAAATTCATTTCAACAGAAAAGCATTTTCTGCTGCATTACCAATATCTAGCTTCACAATAGCTTCCTATACCGTGATAATGCAACTTGTGTTCACAGTGGAGTATAACTATGGAGGTCATAACCTCTAGATTTAATGGAACTGCGTTCTTAGAACAATATGGGAGTTCTTCACTGCAGTGATTTTCTCTATTTTGAAAATGGAGGGCGTTTAAAAATCTCTGGCAGTATTCTATCAAAACTGTGGTGGGCGACATAAAATCATTTATGAGATTCACGGGTGGCATAAAATCATTTAATTTTAAATAAATGTGCTTCGCTTCAAATTCCAGGGAGATGTGTCTCACAAATTGGAGTTATGGGGGGGCAGATCAAATCGCCGCTTTACAGACCTCGCCTGCCTGAACCACTCGATGCGAGGGTGCGTGTTGCCTGAGTAGTGCGCCTCGCAACCAAGGCTCGTCCGCTCCCCCTCCAGCAGGGGGCCGGGCTCCCCTTCCAACAGGAGGCCGGGCACCCCTTCTAGCAGGGAGCCGGGCCGGTTAGCGGCACACACTGGCGGCGCTGCAGCGCAGAAAGCAGAAATACTGCAGGCCCAGATTATAACCGTGGAATTTTTCGTGCATGTCATTTCGGTGATTTTCACTAATTGATAAAATGCGCAAAAATGACATGCACGAAAATAACGCTGGAGAAACTGTAGGGCGGTCGATCCTCAAAACGCGAAAGTAAGTGCAGCTGAGCTAATTTCTGAGAGACAAAAACCATGAAAATAACATGCAACAAGAATTTCAGTATATCATGTAAATATTCTCTGTATTGCATGTCCTATTAATCGGCTGAAAGTATACTTAATACATGTATAATTAATTAATTACATGTATGCTATTGTCCCATTTTTTATTTTTTTTATTTGCAGTAAAGTTAAGGTCTGCAATAGATTAATATTTGTTTGTAACGCATTGATAATATCCACACCTGTTAATATTAGCAAGAGAGGGTTTTTTTGAAGTGTTCCCCTTCGGGAACCCTACAATCCTTTTGATTCATAAAATTATTATATTGCTGGTTTAGTAATTTTCTTGTTACATGAATGCTGATTCAATGAAGATGATGATGATGCTGACGATATTAGGAAGGGGTTCGGGCAGCACTTACGTAGTCTCTTACTCAAACAGGGCCGCAACAACGTTTCAGAAGTTGGGGGTGACCAATGGCTGGGTAATATTTATGTTCCAAAAGTTGGGGGGGACGCGTCC
>JAQIWG010003332.1:0-18111 GCA_034695025.1 Chamaedrilus cognettii
GCCCCCCCCCACGCGCCCCTCCCAGGGGCGTGATTTCTTTGCCGCCGCTGTATAATCAATATAGACAACAAAAATAGACACAATTTTGTTGTACTCCATTAAATGCCAGCCCCTTTTTGAAAGTACAAAAAACGGCAATGAGTTCATAACGTGCACAAAATTCTAATAAACAAGACAAATCACGAAGGGAATAATGAGAAACCCATTAGTGTAAAGCATGGAATGACTTAGAAGTGATCAGGTAGGCCCTTTCAAATTAAATATACATGTATAATAAAATAACATAGAACAGCATTAACGTACACGTACTTATGCTGGATACAATTAAACAATGCTATGTTATGCATCAAATATGAATGTGGTAGTTAGGCCTACACAAACACAAAAACACGTATAAATGCGCATGCTCCGCACAATGTACATAGATATTTTTTAAACATCCTGGTACAAACAATTTACATCTATTATCATTTACTATCACCTCCATAAATTCATTGAAAATCAACGATTCATAGGAGATCGTCGCTTCGAGCAATCATCACAACTTGCAACATTAGCAGAAGATCATCACAGGCCACAGCTAAATTTGCCATGAAGCTTTAGTTGTCAACGCCCCTTGGTACATTTTAAAACTTGATTACATTTTTGGCATTTCCCTAAATATTTAGCAATTGTGCGGTATTTTAGTCGATCTCTTTGATAATGAGTTTAAATCGAGCAACGATCCATCATCCCAAAACATTCTAGCACTCACGCTCTTTATTATGCGCAGCCTACCAATGAATCTGGAGGAAAATTAAACTCAACCCAAACCATCACTTGTAACCCTACCTTTCATCTAAATCCCTATTCCTAACCCTAAAGCAAACACAGAACCTAACCCTAACATAATCCCGACACTAACCCTTGAAAAACTAAAAACAACATTTACCCGCAATTCTCTCAATTCCTCCAGATCCTAGTGTTAAGCATCATGGTGTCTCACACTTTTTCCGTAACTCACCGCGATCCCCGCTAAAACCTACGCGACACGGCATTGGCGGCAGACTTCTCGGAAGCGGGAAGTAACTGACCGACTGACTGACTGACTGATTTTTGACTGTACCGTCGGGAAAACAGCCCCTCGAGACAACGCCACGACCTTGCGCCAGACAGGCAGGCTAGCGTTGAGATATTCACTCAAGTGGTAGAACAGATACTGGAACCACCGCGGCCCGGCGAACTTCTCCTCTAGAGTCCTCCAGTCGAACTTGTACCCGCTCTCTAACTGCGTGTGCGTGATGTTACCGAGCTTCTGCGGCAGAAGTCCCGTCACGTAAACGTCTTCGATCCGACAGAACGGAACGTACGCGGTTATGGCGTAGAGGCTGACAGTCACGTCGGTCGACATGATAAACGCGCTTCCGGAGCAATACGTCGGATACATCTCATCCTTCCACTCGGACTCAATCACTTCACTTCTTTATTCGCATCACTGGCATAGTGCTCCAGACGGCTCCCATCAGGGCTCCCGTCGTCCGGCCTATCCGGACGAGATACTTTAGCCGCATGATCAGCGAGGAGTTGACGAAAATATCGTCGTCCGTTTTAACGACGTATTTCGTGCATGCAGTTCTTCGAAATCCATTTTAAGGCGCTGATCGCCTTGTGCGTGAGATTGCGGTCCAATTAGCTGTCTATGAAGCTTTCCTGGACGATGTCTCCGTACTAAGCCCCCTCCAAAAGCAGCGACTCCCGCAGTTCCGAATTAACCTCGCCGCTAGTGCCATTCTCGGACTGATTGATTCCCAATACGAACACGAACCGAACGTTGACGTCGTAATACACAGGATTGCCCCACGTCTGTCGTATGATCATCCGATGCTCGGAGTGGTTCACCGCCGGGTGGACGTACACGATGAAAAACACGTCCGCAGTGACCCTATCGCACAGATGCGGGCAGTTATTATGTAGTCAACGTCGTACGCATTGACGGGTTTTTCCAGGGCTTTAGCATCATTGCCATGACGGATTCCGTGCACGCCGCTCTTGTTCGCTTTAAGCAGCGCCAAGTTCCTGTGCAGGTTCTTCATCTGAGTGTCATTCGGCCTCGCCACCGTGCCAGACAGCTCCTTCCCGTTTAACAGTCGAAGGAGATGGAACTGCGCGTTTGTCAAGTTTTCCAGATCATCTACACCGGAAGTGATGTTCGAGTCGATACAGGTTGTGGGTAACGTCACGAAGTCGAGGAAGACGCAGAGGGAAATGAGGTAGATGAGGATGGAAGCCAACGCGCAGTAGCGCCACACGAAGGTGCGCCGCCTTCCGAGAAACATGGTTGGCTGTGGCTTCGGGGGTCCGGAACAACGGTCTGCTACCACGAGATGTGGCTAAATGAGTGTTTGAAGGTTTCGTCAGTCTTTCTCACCAGTCGTTTTTAATTTTTGACATCATTCTTCACATATTTTTAAAATTCTTCAACATTTTCCCAATCATGTCAATATTTCTTTCAGCTATAGCTCACAAACAATGTTTTTTCAACAACCGGTAGGCCTACATGTACTTGCAAATTATCATACAAAATTCCATCATCGTATACTCATTATCGTACAGACGGCGTAACATCGCTGAAATTGTCTTACATTAATAGGTTTTCGACGTATTGTCGTACAATTTTGGTAACACAGTTATGATTACCAGATCCAAAATAGCTTAGGTCGAAGTGCCCTATCCAGGTACTGTGACCAAATGATTGTTGTTCGCAGGAACTCCTCTGAGACGTCATCATTTGTGCAAAGTTCTTTTTTCATAAATTATTGAATAGTCCATCCGTTCGATTTTAAATTAGCTCATAGGCCTATATAGGCCTACATGTATGTCCCAAACTCCGATCAAATCATAAAAACTTTAAATTTTTTATTTACTATTCAAAGTTTTAATTATTTGATCTGAGGTCCGAGATTCGGGCACCGGATGCTAATTGCGTCAGTGTACATGTACATGTACACGCAGGTATTGCGTGTGTTAGGGCAGGGCAGGCATAACATTTAGCTTATCTGGGCTTTTTGGACATTTAGGTGTCAGAAATTTAAAGCAGGGGTCAAAGAAATTGCTTACAGACACGACAATTTTCTTGACCACAGTAGGCCTACATGTTTTGATTCCAAGTCAAATCACGATCGGGGGGGGGGGGGGGTTTGCTAGCAGAAAATTTTCACAGTCTGATTTGAGACCACTGATAATAATCAATGCGACGTCTAGAATTATTTTTAGCTTCAATCGTAACACTAATGTCGACTTCGTAGGCTTATCCCCGTCTTAACAGTCATTATCCTTTAAATATTCCTTTCATGCATTTTATACTTTGTTCATTGGGCTTCTTCTAGTTTAGCGTACACCATAAAAAAAAATTTATGAATAGGCTATTACTTCGGAGTCGTGGGTCTACTAGGTCAACACAGTGTGTAAAAATGTGAAACGCAAGATTTAAAGCGTTAGGTTACTATTTTAATGTCAGTATTGTCAATGATTTAGCGCAATACTGACTACTGATTTACGCCAACTGTCATTTTTATTTATTTTCAGTTTGAGTCGATTCCTTAATGCAACTACGGTATTGTCTGATGAAAAGCACGTTCAAACTACAACACATTTTGACCTAGTTCAATTCATTAGGATACACTACAAACTGCAGACAGTTTAGCTAAGTCTAATGTAAGTATATTCTCAAGTTGCATTGCGTTCGCTGTAATTAAGACTGAAGGATGCGAAACAATTTGCGACATTCAATAATTATTATGCCATTTATAGAAAACGAAAAAAAAACATTCAAAACTTACAGCATGCACACTCAACAGTATGACACTGTGTGTTCACGATCACGATCATAACCATTGGTATCAATTTTTGCAATAACTTCCTCCCAGATACACTATTAACGCCACATCAAGAATATAAGCTTAGTACGATCATTCATAGTCGAGTCTACACTCGGCCTACTATAAAACATGAAATTTCCGTGAGAATGTAATTTTGGCAAATTTCACGAATTGGATCAACTCGCAAAGATCACGCCTAAATGCGCCAAAATTATGCTGCCGAGTGCCGAAGCCACAATGAACATAATCCTCAAAAATGCGAAAATTATGTGTAGTCAAATTTTTGAGAGGCAAAATCGCGAAGGAAACATGCAGCAAAAATTTCGTGTTTTACAGTAATTAGGAGCATTAAACTTCCAGAGCCATTCCAATAACCGAGTCTCATCCATACATCAGTTTTACACTCGATGATCTACAGTGGAGACTCTAGAGTCTATAGACTCCAGAGGTGTGACACTTTGCAGACACGCCCACACTCGCAGACACTCACAACTCAACGAGTTAGTTTACTCACAGTAAACACACAGCAAAGTCACTGTAAAACTCTTGAACTTTGAACACATCAGAACACTTAGGCCGCTGTAGTACTTTCAAACTCGTCATACGATTGATGTATGTGTGGCTCAATACAAATTCTTGAGGAGAACAGTAAGTGCTGGGTCTCAGTGCGCTGCTTAGATTCATAAAATAGAAAAACAATTAAAAATTCAAATGGTCTTATATTACACAACGTTTCCTTAGTTACAGTGGCCGATGCCGATTTTTATCTGTTGGGATTATTGCCTTCTTTTCTCGCAAAATTAAGGATAAAATGAAGAAAAATGCTTTGCAACGAACGTTGTTAGGGGCAACAATAAAGAAAAATCTTTCTAGGGGGGGGCAGTGGTCCAATGGCCACATGCGTGGAGCCGCCACTGAATTGTTACGATATAGAATAGTATTAATTCAACTCTCAAGTAGAGCATTTTTTATTTAAAGCGTCGAGCATTTTTAATATTAAGCATCATTTTTTATTTGAAGCACGGAAGAAATCTTATAACGCGTTCAGAAGCACAACGACGGCTCAAATTTAAATATAAATTCCTCCAAATGGAAACAGATCCCAGCCACACAGATCTATTTATCCAACAAATAGTTCTAGGCCTATACTCAATATCAATAAACAATGCGTGTACTACCTACAAAGCAAAGACAACGCAGATAAAATGCCAATTTTTCATAATGGGCATCGTTATCACATAGGCCTACGAGAACTCATAATTAGTTATATCGAACTGATTAGTTATCAAGCCGTCAATGCACATTGAAGTCTCCTTCATCTTTCTAGTTAGAGCCAGTGGAAGTGCACTGTACTGTTCATCCAGTGGCGGCTTTAGGGGGGCGCCAGAAACAGCAATGCCTCCTCACCCTCATTTACATAACTATTGATGTGAATAAATACGCCAAGCGAAGCAAAAAAACAACATTACCACCGCATTTTTTCAAATAGTCGCCCCTTTTCTGACCTTTGCCACTCAATTTGACGCCTCAGTTTTTGTATAGAAGCATCACGGATTGCCACCCAATTCCTGAGCTTTGCCACCCTGTGCTAGATTATTTCAGGAAATATATACGAAAGGTTCAAGGTTCGCACATTGAGCTGCCAGAAAAAAACAAAGTTCAGAGCTTCAGCGTACAAACGGATCTTACCCTACTCCGACCCTCCCCCCACTGAGGCATGAATTTTGTATAACCGCTGTCAAATATAGCTAAACAACAACAAAATTATCTACCCCAGTGACTGCTACCCCCTTTTTGGAAGTCTAAAACTACCACTGAGTTCATAACACACAATTCTAACAAGCACCACAAATCACAAATCACTAAGGCAACAATGACAAACCGATCAGTCTCAAGCATGGAATGACTTAGAAGTGATCAGGATTGGAATTAGAAACTCAACTAGCCTACACATAGGAATTTAATTGAATGTACAGGTAGTTCCTGCTGGATACAATTAAACAAACAATACATTCATGCTATGCATCAAGCATGAATGTGTTAGTTATACGAACATGATTATACATGTAACTCCTAGAAATGCCATATAATTGACCTGTATAATTTACATCGAGATCATTCAAGCATCTCGGTATACTGCCTCATAACACGAGGGCCCCATAATACAGGATTATAGGGTCTCATAAGATAGGATTATGGGGCTTTATAATATAGGATTATAGATCCTCATGGTATATGATTACATGTATAAGGCCTCATTAGGATTGTAGGGTCTCATAGTAAAAGGCCTCAAAACACATATGCCTCATAACATAGGCCTCAAAATCTAGGGCACATAAAGGGCTCTGTTATTCACGAAGAGATAAAATAAATAAATTCTTTGCATGGGTCAATATATTTCCGTTTCTGATATTTGACATAAGAATTTAACAATACCTTACATTTCCCATATCATTCAGAAACGATTAACAGCTTTTAGAAGCTATGAACATACAAGAGACATCTATTATCATTTTCTAATCACCTCTATAAATTCAGGGAAAATAATAAATACATAAGAGATTGTCAGGCTGATGAATCCTTCAACTTAAAATGGAGCGATTTAAACAAAGGCCACAGCTAAATTTGCCCAAGAGGCAGGGTGTGTTGAACGCCCCCTGTTTCATTTCAAACTTTGTGATATTCTTGGCATTTCCATAAAAATTTTGGCATTTGGTGGTATATTAAACCAAAATCGAGGTAAAAAAACGAACTAGCCTCCTTTTTGTCTTCCATTATGCTAATGTTCATGTTTTCACACAGGTTGGACATTTTGCGCCCTGATGAGGCGCAATCTTGGTAATCCTAGGTAAATTGAGCAACGATCCAACCCCAAGCTTCTCTGCCACACCTCGATCCTCACTAGAACCTAGGGATCCACGCGATGCGGCACTTGCGGCAGCTTCCCCGGCAGCGCAAACTGTATCGTTGGGGAAATCTCACCCCGCGACAACCCCACGACCTTCCGCCACACCGCTTGTATCGCGTTGAGATCGTGCACATGGGAGAAAAGATACTGGTACCACTGCGGCCCGGTGAACTTCTCCTCGAGAGTCTTCCCATTCAGCACGTAACTGCTCGCTATCTGCGTGTGTGTGATGTTGCCGAGCTTCAGCGGTAAAAGTCCGGTCACGTAAAAGTCGTCGACCCAAAAGAACGGTACGCGGGCAGACATCGCATGGAGGCTGACCGCGACATCGGTCGACATGATGAACGCACTTCCGGAACAATAAGTCGGATACGTCGCATCCTTCCACTCGGACTCCTCCACCTTCCATTTCCCCTCCCGCATCACGATCATCGCGCTCCACACCAGTCCCATCAGGACCCCCGTCGTCCGGCCTTTCCGCAAGAGTCCTTTTAGTCGCGCGATCAGCGAGAAGGAATTAACGAAGATGTCGTCATCCGTTTTGACAACGTATTTCGCGCGCGCGCAATTATTCGAAATCCATTTTAAGGCGCCGATGGCCTTGTGAGTGAGATTGCGGTAGCTGTCTATGAAGCTTTCCTGAACGATGTCCCCGTACTGTTCCGCCTCGAAAAACAAAGCCTCCTGGAGTTCTGAATTAGCTCCCCCGCTTTCACCACCAGGGGAAGGTTTGGTTCCCATTACAAACACCAACCGAACGTTGACGTCGTAATGCTCCGAGTTGCCCCACGTCTGTCGTATGATCATCCGACGTTTGTAGTGATCCACCGCTGTGTGGACGTACGCGATGAAAAACACGTCCCCGGTGACCCTATCACACAGATGCGGGCAGTTTATTATGTACTCAAAATCATGCGGATTGACGGGTTTTTCCAGGGCTTTGGCATCATTGCCATTTCGGATTTGATTAACAATGTCGTGCACGCCGCTCATGTTTGCCTTCAGCAGCGTCATGTTCCTATGCAGGTTCTCCAACTGAGTGTCATTCGGTCTCGCCACAGCCGTCGCCTTCCAGTTCATCATTCGAAGGAGATAAAACCGCGCGTTTGTAGAATTCTCCAGATGTCCCAAACCGGAAGTAATATCCGTGTCGATCCAGGTCGTGGGTGACGTCACGAAGCCGAGAAAGGCGCCAAAAGAAAGGAGGTAAATGAGGATGGAACCGAGCGCGCAATATCTCCACACCAGGGTGCGCCGCCGTCCAAGGAACATGGTCGACAGAGGCTTCGGGTGTGACCAGAGCGGGCGTGGATAGGTGCGTGCTAGCAGCGGGGCTGCTAGCACGCGGTGTGGCTAGATATATGCGTGGAAAATCTGCACCGCATGCTCTTTATGTAACTTGAAACTTGTGGTGTTGGAATTAGTACAGAAAGCAGCCTGCTAACAGCTGGACTGGCTGGATGAACAGAAAATTCACTCACCACTTATCTCCTATGTAGGAAATGCACTTGACATTTGGTCCATTGTTTTATATTAAGGCTAGGGTCAGTTGGGGTTGTGTTTGAGCTCATTACAGTAACTTTAAGATTAATTAGGGTTAGTTCGCAGTTAGTTCGGGTTCGAGTGAGGATTAGTCACAGACTAGGTTGCGTGGACCAAAATTCCGGTGGACGAGAAGTCTGAGATTACTTTTACAGGCCTACGGTAACTGATAAAACTTTGTACAGTGAACGAAGTGAGAAGATCACACAAATAGAAAATGACGATGTGCGGAATGTTGACGCGGAGACGATGGAGGACCTGAATAGAGGAATGGATCAGCGGCAGTGCAATGGGAGATGATCATCTAGTAGAAGTTGAAAACTGATTTGGCAAAGGGCAGACTTGTCCAATTCAAATAGGTTACTGGATGATTTGAAATCACACCGAGGCAATCGCAGCTCTGAAACAACAACCAGCAAGTTGCAACATTAAACGATGCCAACAAACGATCAAAGGGCCAGACATAACATGCATAACACAAGCCTACAGCGTTTGCTATTATCAGTCTAATATTGCATAGCGGGGTTCGAGTGCGCTGCTGCAATCTTATCAATTTAGTTTTCTACTGTGACTCAGATCTTACGCTGACAGGCCCAGCGTGCATGCAGCGCGCAATCAGTACATGCGCCGCCTAGGCGATGAACACCATATCGTCTGCAACTAAAGCTCACACCCCCTCGGCGATAAGCGCTTGCGTCGCCTAGGCGCTGAGCGTCACATCGTCTAATGTAGTTGTCCCGCCCGATGATAATTGCACTCACTATAAGTCGACTGTGGGCCACCCTGTAGCTGCGCTGACCACGCACTAATAATTGATATCGTCCTCCAAAGCGATATCGAGAGGTGGGTTGCCCACTCAGCGCCAACGCCAAATGATATCGATTATAAGTGGAGCATCCACGCCCAGATTGCAATTACCCAGTGCCGCACCCTCTCCGGCATAGGTTGCCCACCTCCCCAGTGGGAGGCGAGGACCGCTGAACTCAATGACCTGTAGCATCAAACCACAGTCACGATCCGGTGGCTGGAGCCCACATAGGCACATGCCGCAGGTCGCTGCAACACTACCTCCGGGGATCCCTTGAAGCCGGTGTCCCACACCGGAAGCCTCGCCAATTCGTTGGCGTTCCAAGATCGGTTACAACATGCTTTCCCCGATGCCTGTGCACATCAGTACTTTCCACATCTGCAGTATAGGCTGCATAATTCACAACATATCATGCTCAAACTAAAAAAGGTAATCACATATGCCTAGGCTATTGCGCACAATCGCTCAACAGCTAACCGAATCACTTACAAACAGATTAAGTGTTAAAAATCATCGTCGCATCAGCTCCCTGTTGCCGTAGATGTAATCATAGTGACTCATATCAGCCAAGCCCAGAGCATGCTGTCGTGGCTATTCGCCTCTGGCCAAACATACCACGTGAATGGGTACATTGAATTCGAATCCGCAACGACTGCCACCATCGTTCCACATTTCTATACTCGGCATGATTAGGTTGGGTTAGTCAATGATTAGATCTACGATGATTTACTGCACACTGGTTAACCTGCTGCACAATTCTACAGATTTGCAAGAAAATCACATGCAAAAACAACGGTTGTGGTCCATGTGGAGGTCACCAAGGGCGAATTCCTCGTGTTGTTGCTGACGCAGGAACGCCCACCTGAGTAAGGGCCATTGTTCGCCTCTTTCCTTTATAAGGCACAGCGCCGCAACCATGGTCAGAACTCAGAAGAGCGGAGGCTGGACTCGGATTCAACCTACAGTGGCGCGGCGTGAGCGCTTGCTAGGGTAGGCTAGGCTTGCGGTGTGTTGCGCACCGTGTGCGCGCTTGGTTGTTGCTATTTACTCTGTTGTATTAAAGCTGCAGTTGTGCATTTGCGCGTTGAGTCTTAGTAATATAACTAACACGCTAAGCCTAGGCAGTCGATATCTGTAGGCAAATAGAATAGGCTAGATTCCCCCCCTAATATAGTGATTGCAGCAGCGCACCCTCAGCTCGCTCTGCAATACTAAATCAAAATATTGAAAGTCCAAGAGCTTAATGATTTTGCATGATTTATGACTTTAACAATTTATCACTTTAGGCTAAATATCATACGGAACAATCTCGGTATCATCTAGTAAGGACTGGTCAAAGTGTAGTTCAAGGACGGATCCAGGATTCGTTGGGGGGGGGGTGATAGCTGTGTACATGTGTGTCCATTTTCCCGCCGAAACTAACTCCCGAGCGAATAGGGGGAGGGGGTGCTGACGGAAACTTTTGTCACATATGTTCACTTTTTATCAAATCCATCTATTCAAATCCATGTATCATCCAGACTAGACTTCTCTTACATTTCACTTAAGCTTGACTTCAGAACATTTCATGCATAAAACATTTTATACTGCTCATTGTTACATCTGCCACTGTTTTAACAACAATTTTGTTACGACAAATAAACATTTTTATGCTGGTGGGGGGGATGCATCCCCGCGATCTCCCTCCCCTGGATCCGTCCTTGGTGTAGTTTAACAGCTTTGTGAAACCATAAAGACGTTTGCATTGACATTCATAATTCCCCTTTAAGCAAAATATGAGCGCAGACAATAAATATAGGCCTACAGGTCCGGGTTAAAGGGTCGTGGCTACAGAAGTATCCTAATCTGTTTCGATGTAGGCCCATGTAACTATAATTAGAGGCAAAAATGTAGCAGTAATTGATGTTGTGTCGCTCGATATAATGCAGCAGCGTTGAAATATGGACAGCCGCTTCCTAGCAGACTGCCATTGAGAGACGCAGATTTAACTTGGCCAAGCATCAATAATACCTGAAAAACTTGAGAGCACTCGATATGGGCAACAGCATACATCGAATCAATTAAATTGCGAAAACTCTAGAGTAGCATATTTCTCCGCGCATGTATACTGCTCACACAGAAATATTGAAATTGTTGAAATTAATTTAATCGACAGGGGAATTTTTCAACGTCGATTCGCTAACGTATCCACATTCCACAATCTTCATCAATGCATAGCAGGAAACTTTGGTATGTACAGTGAACACAGCAAAGCAAGCAAGTATATCGATACGAAAGCGTACAAGCCTTGTCAAAGGTGCGCTAGAAGTGTTTCATTACGGATCGAAAGCGTTTGGCTGAAAACAAAGATACAAGTACACGTATGGCGCCGTCGCACCTGAGCACACGGCGTAAGTGGAACGGTAGCCCGTGGGCAAAGCATCGATCGCTGCTCTTCAACACAGAACGCCGTGTAAACGGATGATGGCAACGAAAACGGGAAGAGATTATGAAACATAGGCATCGAGCCGTTGTGCACACGTTTGGTCAATTTGCGTTCAGCTCTGAGCTCATGAATACAAATTTATAATTAAAACTGGCGATGGAGTAGTGCGATCGTGTAGTATTATCGTAGCCAGAAATGAAAAGAAATAGATTTTATTTTGTAGCTCTGAAATGTTGCGTTGTAGTGTGCCTAGTATTGTTCCGTTTATCTGTGGACTATTTTTTATTCTTAGCGGCTATTGTGCTTAGCCAACTGCAGATTTAAAAGACTAGCACTGATTGGCGCATAACAGCGCCCTGGGTGTGTCGCAACCAGACCCTGTCGGTATTGTTACAGTAAGCGACCGCAGATCGTATTTTTAAGCAATATGTTTAACGTTAAAGATGCCTGCAATAAAATCCTATGTGTCATGTCTGTACTTAATGTGGCAAGACAAAAAGGACAGTCTAGAACCGAGTAAGGTTTTGCGTCCCTATGGAGATTTCCATTCTTTCCCCGACTTTTCCACACGTTGAAAAACAATACCAAATTCAGTCGAACACGTTTCGGCCCAGTAGTCTGAGCCAATTTACTATTCTAAGCAACCGACAATGGATAATAATGCACACGTTATACACATGAGGCCGACAACATGATTAGCATTGCAGAGCGCGTACAGCAGTGTTACCATTGAACCAAAATGAAATATATCTAGTTTCTGGGTATCACAGACAAAAATATCCATTGATTGCATTTTTGGACAAACATATCCCAAGCGTCAATTACAAAAGGCGCCGAAAAAATCCCAGGATAACTGGGGATTTCGTCAAAATCACATCCCTCATTCACTGAAAAATCCCCAAATCTAGTTACATATTGCAGCAGTGGTACTGACATCACTGGATACGGCTTACAACGCGCTGCTATAATATGCAACAATGTTGAGCTCTGGTGCTGGGATTGCTGCATTATTTATTCATTGGCACAATCTTTCAATCCGCATGAGTCTGGCTGGCACAGCACACTGCTTTTGCTAGATCCTAGACGGATAGATTCACACCAGGCTGCACGATTAGCTATCATAGCCCGCAATATTAGAGCAACCGCTTCGAAACATTAGATTTGTCTGTTAGGCGGCTAAGGCCACTCAGCGCAAGTTACTGCAGTTTTATATCAAATTTCTTTCAAAAATAGCCTAGCTAGAGATAGCCTACATGTCCTTGACATTTTCTTTTTATGTTGCTTGTTTCTAAGATAATAGAGATTTAGGCCTGGTATTGAGGTGGTTATTCAATGTTATTACCAATGCCAAAATATATTTGGGATCCAGCGAGCCGCTACGATACTGGGGAGCGATATTATTGTGGAGGGGGAAATAATAGTCCTCAGAATAGTTGCGGGGGTCATTGGCCCCTGTCTCCTCCGAATTGACATCTATAATATCCGAACTTAATTCAATGATTGATCAGTTTATTACCAGGCCTATTGTCAATGACTTTCGTAAGTCAATTGTTCACAAATTTTTGAACCTGTCCGAGCACGTTCATCATTGTAGAGCTGTTTACTGCAGGATATAAAACTAGATTTTGACACTTAAGTTTACAAGGAGGACTAGCAACTTGTAGCTAGGCTACGTGAAAAACGTCAACGCTCTACGAGCCAGCAGCGAGAAATTTTCTGTGGGAAATATTTCAATTGCTGCCATTGATCACATTATAGCGGTAGACCTAAACAACGTTATAATCGTTTATAACACAGCGTCGTTTTATAATCAGAATCGTTTTTAACGCAGCTGCCCATTAGTCCAAGCACACTGTGAGTCTTTAATGACTGCTATTTCGCTATTTCAACTATTTACCATAGCTAATTTGAACTGTGCTTTTATGATGAAACAGAAATAAAAATTTATCAATCAAACCTCTATTCTTCATAAAACCTATAAAATCCGTCCGTTCTATGAACTTCATTCACAGCGTAAGACAAAAATAAGGGCATACGCACCAGGCAGTTTGTTGGAAACGAGATTCTGCCTGCGCACAAGCTACCATTATAGTTCTACAATCGTACATTGCCCTACAGCTTAGGCTAAATAATAATCGTGTCAACTTCAGCGCAACACCACTAGCATTCTAGATTGACAGACAAGACTAAAACACTTAAATATAGGGGCTTCATAATAACAATATGCCTATAGTTATAGAAAGTGAAGCGAGAGTAACTAGCGTAACTCGTTTCTGAATAAGACTCGATATGGGACATCACCAAAAATGAATGAACGACCACTGATCATCCGGTTGACACTGTAGGCCTATCATTTATGTACGCAATTTTATATAGTATAGGCGTACGCCAGGAATAAGCATTCAAACCTTTGATAATAGTCCACAAAACGAGTGAGTTATCAACTCTAGCTAGGCTTCTTATATTCTACCCCAAAACAGAACGTATTCGGTTATTTCAATAACAACTTCCTTCATCGAAAGGTTAAAATTTGCATTCGCATCACTGATGGGCCTGCGGGTTATTATAATGAGCTGTTTTTGGCTGGTTAAGTGATTCGTCTAATAACTGGTGGCAATGCAGAGCGATCAAAAAAGGCGAAAACGAAAACCAGCACGCGTTCCACGATGAAAACTACATTTAGACCGGATATAGAAAGCAAACTTCCACTCTGATGAGCGATTATTGCTCGTCCACAACGAGTGATTCTGTCTAGGTAAATATCTAGCAAGCATGAGACTTCGCTACGCGCATGCCCTCTTCTTCCTCAAAATCCTAAGTTCATAAGAAACGTTTTGAAAGACAGGAAAAAAACAGTTGAAACATTGTTAGAATCGTTTCGCTGTTTAACCAAATTCTGTCTCATCGTTCTTACGTTCGCAGCTTAGACGCAAAGCCTACGGATTGCATGTATGGTCAGGCCAACAATGACGGTTTTCAACAATAATATTGAGACCGGGGGGAGGGGGGCTATACGAAGAAATTTGAGCCCGTCTGATAACTGACTTCCTTTAGAGAAACAGCATCTGACCCTTTTTCGAATAAATTTTTTATGCGGGCTCGAGTGCGAAGTAGGGAGGGGAAGGGCTTAATTTAAGCTTCTTGAATCATGCCTTAAACTTCTGTTAAAAATCAAACACTTCGTAGAAACTATACCAATTATCCTACATTACACATCAATCTGAGAAGTTAGACAACGCTGGATCCACTGTCACGGCAGCTGCTTATGAAACTCTGGTTTCCACATCAGCGTGGGTGGCTATTATGAATGGAATGCGATGTGCCGTTGAGTGCCCGATCGATTCCGAACGGAAATTCGGTAATGGAGGCCTGCACTCAGGATTTGTGTGAACGCTGCTGACGAAATGAATGAAATAGAAGAAAAATGGATTAATATGAATTGCATAATATGTATAGGCCTAATTAACAATAATTATGTATACGCCTAATTAATTAGGTCTATTAATTTTAACTATTAACAAATTAGTAGACTATGCCCCCTGCAGGCTGGGGAACAAAGAATTGGATTGCAGCCCAGCGCTCCCCGGACGAGTCGTAAGAGGCGACTAAAGAAGAGGGAGCGGTTCTGTGCCGGCTCTATTGCACAGAACCGGACTATATAGTCCGGTTCTGTGCCTAGCCCTTGTGTGCTACACACGGTCCCTAAACCACTAAAAAACAACAAAAACAGTAGAGACGCTATGGAATAGCGCCTAAGGCTCTCGTTAAATCATGCATTTCTGCATAGGCCTACAGATTTTCATGCATAAAGAGTTAGTAATTATAAAAAAAGTGAGCGAAAGCCACAATGCAAGTAACTGTAGCCTTTCACGAGCGGCGCAGCAGTTAATGGAACTGTACCGTGACCCCAGCGCGACAGTTTAATCAAAAACTTTTAATTTACGCAAATCTGCATGCAAAAATGCATAGTTTAAGGAGAGCCTAAGAGCCTAGTGGCTCAGACGTCGGGTTAATAAGTTTCCTCTCAGGGTGCGAATTCCGACCCCGAAAACTATGAAACCATGTGTGTTAAGTAAACGCTCTTCAGCTAGATTGTTTAACACCACACGATTCTCTATCCGCTCATCTCCATAGCAGATCATTTTCGTGCAGTGCTACGTGGTTGGCACAACGCTTTGGCATTAAGAACGTTGAAAACGGCATCCTGCCGTTAAAACTGAACTCCAGCAGTTCGCATCTAGGGAACGAAAACGTTTGAAGACTGTGCTAAACCTATTATATAGGACAAAATACTCATCCCGCTGTCAGGAGTATCAAAAGTAAAGTTAGATTAATAACAAAATCACGCAGGCCGGGGAACGGTTTCCCGGGCGTGTCATACAAGGCGACTAAAAAAGGGGGAGCGATTCTGTGTTGGTTATCTAGCACCGAACCGGACCGTATATAGTCTTAGACACTATATAAACTAAAAAACATAAAATAACGTGCTGGTTCCGTCACTCTTCAATGACATGAGCTTTCAATGTCGAATCAATTATAGAAGGGCAAACAAGTGCCTTATAGCAATTTGTAAAAGTCCTGTTTCATTGGGTTAATAGACTATACCAATACCACAAGTGGCAAACCTTTGAGGGTGGGGGGGGGAAAGTAGATGTGGCGTTGACACAATTTTAATTAGGGTAGGGCACATGAATATTTTCATTATTTCAAGTTGTATTATAATGTCAATCTGCATCTTGATATGTGCAAATTCTATATATAATCGGTTAGAAATAATACCTTTAAATTGATTACAGCATTCGCTAAAAAAACTGCGTTAGTTCTTAATGAAGGTAATCTTTTAAGGAAATTTTAGGTGTGGCGCGTGCCCCAGTGCCCCATAGGTGGCGACGCCACTGGGGGGTAGAAATGCGACCCCCCCCCCCGCCACAACGCTGCAGACCTATTAGACTATCTTTTCACTCATTCATCAATATAAGCATCAGCCCTCAGTGTTAACGTATCGACTCTCTTCACTCATTAATATTTTCACTGTATATAAATAGTATTTAAATTCTCGCTCACTCCCCGCCCCTCTTCCCCGTCAAAGTTAAAACTTGTTCTCTGCACCTGATCGATACCGCTGTCCATTTGGACGAGACAGGGTCATAATGACAATTAATTATTTAAATAATATGGCCGAAATTACATAATTACAAACCAGTAATGGCTTCGACTCGATCAATATGATTAATTGCGTTGTTGATGAAAATCAATTTGTGCTGAGTTGCATAGTCTTCATAGAACAGAGAGGTTAGGTCTAATTTAGTAAACCAATGTTAACTTGGCCCATACAACGCAGGCAAAAGGCGAATGAAGCACGGGGAGCGGTTCTGTGCAAGATTCTCTGCACTGAACTCAACTGCATACAAATCTGACTTGCGCCAGCCTGCGACGAGCAACTGCATGGGTTGTACTGGTGGGTTGTAAAACTTGTAATTTAAGGACCACGTGTAGGCCTTGTAACGAAAACTAGGCCTATTACAGTCCGGGTCCGTGTAAGCGGGCCGCCACGGGACCGCTCCCCCTTCTTTTGTCGTCTTTTACGATTTGCCCGGGGAGCTCTTGGCTGCAAATTCTTTGTTCCACGATTTGCTGGGGTACGGTACATCAACCGTATACTTGGACCGTTCTGGTGTATGAGGATTAGAAGGACGAAGTAGTAGGATGACATTGAATAAACAGAACGTCTGAGAACGCAAAACCAAGTGAATTCAGCAGGTCTAACTAAACCTTAACCCCATCCCTAACGCATCCCTATAACCCCAACCTTGCAAACCTTAACGCAGTCCTAATCCCACCAAACTCCCTAACAGAACCATGACACATCAGGTTACAATTCCAAACCTGATTTTTTCCCAAACAGCGAGCCATGCAGGCGGCTGGACGTGCGCCACGTAGTCGCGCGTACGCATTGCCATGGCTCTAATAGCATTAGGAGGCTGCGCAGCACCGCGCTGCACCGCGCCGCACCGCGCCGCACCGCACCAAGGGAGCGGTCGTATTGATTGCTGCCTGTAGTACGGACCGCCACACGCGCACGTACATGTAGAGGCCTCGCTACGCGTACAACGTACCTGCAATACTACGCGGCCGCGGTAGCGCACAGGTCGTGAAAGTCACGCGCCCTGTTGCCAGAATTTATTCCGACCATTCTGTTTCGTCCTATTCCCTTCAATGCAACTATTTAAAGGACTTAGGATTAAGTTTTACATGATAGCATCGAACTCTGAACTGAATGAGCATAAATACCCCGGACCATGACCCAAGTATTATCCTGAACCCAAACCTAACCCTAAACCTCAAAAACAGCGGGACGAAGTTAATGCGACCATGGACGCGGTCTTTCAATGTGTCGATTATAATAGACAGCGTTCGATTCAAGGTCTGCATCATAGCAGCAAGGTCTGCATCTCTGCTGCATCACACAAGCCGCGTTTGACATCTGCTGCAGTCGCTATGGCCTATACCCCTACGTCATCCAGGCCGACAGTGCGCTAAAACTCGCTGCGCCTCCTCCCGGGGGGGGGGG
>JAQIWG010003333.1:0-18109 GCA_034695025.1 Chamaedrilus cognettii
CCCCCCACATGGAATGGCGTATGGAGAGGCTGCAAAATGTCAGCTATTGATAATAATAATGGGTTTTTCGTCCGTTTCATAGTCTGGCGACCATATCGGGAACGCCCTCATGGTAACACAGGCATCATCCGTAATTCCTAATTCCCTATTGTAATTGAAACTACCCAAATACTTAGTACAGCCTAAGGGGAGAAAACTTACTCGCGACTTACCTAGGCTATTCATCAATTAATTTAGGTTTTTGGTGCGATTTTTTTACTTTATAACTAACTCTGCGGTCGGGTAAGTCGGTCGACAAGCGGGTCGAGTCAGATTGTGCCTTTGCCCGTGCCGTTGCCGGTCATGCTCATTCCAATCTAAAACCTCGAAAACCGACCCTAACCCTAGCTCTAACCCAGCCCTAACCCGAACCCCTAACCCCTGAACTCTAACCGCGATCTAATTTATGTTTTTGATTTTTTATTTCCATCGGCAACGGCCATTGGCTGGCAACGGCACGACCGGCAAAGGTACGATCTGACTCGAGCCGCTTTTGTCGTTCGAGCCAAAAGCGGCTGCAGACGGAGTTTACCTTGTGTAACGACCACGGCCACTTTAAAATATAGCATTGAAAACTTTGACTATGGCTATCAAATAAATCAAACCCTAACCTTAGACCAGCCCTAACCCTAAATTGGTAACCCTGACCCTTATTTTAAAACCAAATATTTTTCCTCGGTCGGATGATTGGCAGTTGAGTTATACAGTGACAGGAGTGGGCGTGGTAGCGTGCACTGTACCAGGGCTCTTAGTAATATTCGAAGAGACTTTCGAAATATTCCGAAGACTTTCGAAAATTTTCAGGGGGCTTTCAAACATTTGAAGAGAATATTTTGACGAGGCCTTCCAAAATTTTTGACGGGTCTGTGAGAGTTTTTACACACACGCACGGCATATGGTGGATACTGATCGTACGACAGGCAGAGTTCATTTTAGCCCTAATCAAAGCGGCACAGCGTTACGCTTCCTTTTTCGGATAGTCGCGTCGTATCTTTGAAGAACGGAGCAGCCTACAAACCCGGGTAAACAACACCTTATTAACTTTTATTTGGACAGCACTTTATTCACTTTTATACGACACTTCATTAACTTTAAAATGGATAGACACCGATCAGGACTCGTGAGCGGGAGGAGGGGGGTGCTGACAGAACTTTTTAAAGCCATTCTTAAGTTTTTACCAATTTTTGACCCCTGGAAATAACCTGCCTACCTTAAAGTTAGACCTAACTATGCGAAAAAAACAAGAATCATTGACGTCAGTATAGACTAGCTTCAGTGGTTAAAGTGTAAAAGGAAGGGTTCCTGGACGCCAGAGAATGATGGGCCCCCTAAGTTTGTTTGAGGCCCCCTTCAGTATACGTGGCGCAAAGACAGCTCGAGGGCGCGAAGCGCCCGAGAAGTGAGTTTCCGAAGGCAACGAAAGGGGGTGGCGTATGGGGAGGGGGATGTGCACCCTCCCCATAATGGGGAGGGATCTGGGGAGGGGCTGGGCCCCTCCCCATAATTTTTTTTTAAATACGACTTGAAAATACTATCATTTTATACTAAATTTGTTCAAAATTCTCAATGGGTTTGATTGTTAAAGGGAACAGGATTTGTTTCTCGGGATGGATAGCAGAAGAGGGAGTGGCATTCATTACCAATGAGGTTTTGACTTGACACTGGACGTGATTGTACAGTGAAACAGCCCCGAGTGTAAATGTATTAAAAAATATATGAAAACAGCTATCTAGGAAAGAGTAGATTGAAACAAGTTAGCAAAACTCAATCAGTATGAATTTAATATCAAAAGTCATCCATAGGACAAAAGTAACATTATCAGACTCTCTACTTTGGATCGCACTATTTTCTCTGCTTTTAATCGCACCATCGCAAAATCAATGCCAAGCATCCAGAAATATTTGCAGAGAGATTATTGTAATCAAATTTTGCCTGGTTCAGTGGTTTTCAGTTCCTGGACTTCTAAGTAGCTGCTGATCAGCAATGCAGATACATGCAAATGTATGCCCACACTTACAGACACAGGCGTAGGCCTTCAGTCTTAAGCTAAGCTATATGAAATCTCCAATGCGTCTACCAGTAGTAGCCTAACAAAATCAATGTTCACTTCAAATCAAATCAAGTCGATACTCACTTGTGGCCGCTGTCACACTGTGTCGGACTATACCGAATCCATTGGTGTAAATCTGTTCACAGCATTGAAGGAATCCAGTGATGTAGCTGTGATGCCGCGGCCCGGCGGGACGCTGGTTTGCTTTTTTGAGTCAGAGCGGCCCTCATTTCATATGCAGCGGCCCGTTAACCGAGGCTCCGGCCCATAACCAATATGGCAGAATTAGTTTCGGGCTGCAATTAGTATGATAGCATCCAGCATAGCTTAGCACGTGGCCTTCAACCGTCTCGACATCGTCCCGCAGCGTCCACGCTGGAGCGGCCACTAGCGGGACGCTGTTTACAACCTGAGCGGCCCGGCGGGACGCTATCCCGCGGCGTCGCATGGCAACTAGAGCACTGAAGGAATCCAAATCAATTTTGGATAGCGGTAAGATATACGTAATTAAAGTATATGGGGGGAACGTCCGAAGGTGAACATCGTATTTCAGAAGCATCAATATACTGAGGATGCAAACGCTCATATTAAATAATAGTGATGAGATTCCACCACGCTAGACCTCCACGATCGAGGCCTAGTTAAAGTCATCAATATTGCTAAGAAGCTGCGTTAATGATGTAGGGACCTCATATACAATCCGCTGCAGGTTTCGTGAGGAGTTAATCGGAGAAACCCGCATTTGCTAACACATATTTAGCTTTGACCTTCAAAATTTAAATTAATTATAATGATATTGGGTTTAGATTCTATTTCGGCGTGGAAAGACGTCATAAGGGGCGGCCCTCTTCATGGGCAGCATGATGAGGGGAGCTTAGGACTGCTAGGCCGGCGTAAACACCTTTCTTCAGTGTCTACGCTGGCCTAGCATTTTAAAAGTTTACAACAGCTAGTCATCGGACTAGCGTTGAAAGTTGGCACGCAAAAACGCATGCAGGCCACTGCGCGCCCAACCTGTGCTGAGCACACGAGTGCACGCAAGCCACTGCGCGCCCAACCTGTGCTGAGCACACGAGTGCACGCAAGCCACGGCGCGCCCAACCTGTGCTGAGCACACGAGTGCACGCAAGCCACGGCGCGCCCAACCTGTGCTGAGCACACGAGTGCACGCAAGCCACGGCGCGCCCAACCTGTGCTGAGCACACGAGTGCACGCAAGCCACGGCGCGCCCAACCTGTGCTGAGCACACGAGTGCACGCAAGCCACGGCGCGCCCAACCTGTGCTGAGCACACGAGTGCATGCAGGCCACTGCGCGCCCAACCTGTGCTGAGCACACGAGTGCACGCAAGCCACGGCGCGCCCAGGCTGTGATGAGCAGAGCGTACAACGGCTGCGCGATGACGGAGCAGGACGCCGTTGTTGCAGACGAGCTGAAGAGATTCTGTCAGCAGCTCGTCCACCACGGACAGTTTAGATTAATGCGGCTGCTTAAAGCTGGCAGCAACGTTGAAGTACACGATAACATTGCTAGTCTGGAAGAATGCTGCCTGAAGCGCGATACAGTAGATGTAGACTATATGTTATATTCAATTGACTTTTATGCGTTCCCGCTCACACAACTGGTTCCTGTCAAGTATGACGGAGAGGTGTTCAGGATTTACACAGACGGCGTGCATCCCGGCTACGCGAGACTGATTGACGAGAAGAGCAGCGCAGAACTGAAACATATCGTAGACACAGACGGTTTGTTTAGGGTTAGGTCATGGTTAGAGTAGGGTTATTTTGTTTTAGTTCGTGCTGCGACAATTTTGATTGTACTAATAGACGCGAGTGCCGGAAGTGGGAGAGAGAAAGGAAGAGGTCACGTGATGGGACGTAAGCGGATCGGAGGAGAATTTGTTTTGTTTCTGAAAAATCTAAAATTTTTATCAAGAATTTCCTTTCGAAGTTGTCCCCTAACATTTTGGTCACGGCGAAATGGTAGTGTATAAGTTACTGCGTCTGTGAGTGTGCACGGTATAATTTTGATCATCAGATTATATGGGTTTCAGTCAGCCGAACTTATCGTCATGTCGACTATGTTGCGACTTTCCTTGTTCAATGACTTGTGCCGTGTAGTCTGTAACATTGCTTAGAATCTATCCATATTGATCGAACTCTAATTGACACAAAAAGTACTTCTCGATCAAGTTAATACTGTATTTGTGTGTAATTGCTAGGATATTGTGTAATTTGAGAAACTTTGTCAAATTATTCCTAAACTTTGGTGACGTTAATAGTTCAAATTCGACAGGTGTCACATTTCTGTGTAACCGATTGTATTTGTGTGTCACATTATTTTAATGCAGTTTCGCTGATGCACAGTTTTCGTCTTTGTAATCTGCTGTTGCATATTACTGTTGACTTAATTAAAACTGTGGTTCATAAAATTCAAACGGCTGATTAATTGATAAAAAAAGTTACATTCTAAAACATTCAATACTCATAGACTGGAAATTTTTGCCTCCAGATGGTAGGCCTGACCCAAAACCTTTAATCTGAGGATCTTTATAAGGGTTAAGTCCCTTCATTTACATTAAATTTTAGGCCTAAACAACAAATTATTGGTCTACCACCAGTTTTGGATATCACCAGTATAAACAAAAATTTGACAAGTAATGACCAAAGTGAAAAAAGTAATAAGCACTGAGTGCTGACTTGCTTTCACACGTTGCACTTGGAAGTTGGTGTTTGTATAGCCGCTGGCCCGCTGCAATAGTCGTCAGGCCTACTAGTATTAACTGTGTTATTTTTTAAAGTTTTCATCAATTTTCTTGTGCTAAATGTCTGTCACTAATTTGACATTATAAATACATGATTATTGAATAAACCAATCGTTCGATTGATTGATTGATTCTCGATCAAAGTGTATATTTCTAATGTAGTCTATATAGGCGTGGGCCAAACCGTTCTGATGGCTAAGGCGGTGTGTATATTGTTAGTTTGAAACTCATCTATTACCCAATCAATGTGCATTATCTCTCTCCTAGAGTTAAATTGTTGGGTGCTGATATTAACAATGTGCATCTTGACATAATATATTGATGCTATTGCCCTCTATAATTTAGGCATATCTATTGACAATCTTACTTTAACCCTCGAAAGCTGCAAAAATTCAATGAAGCCGATTAAAATATAATCTATGGAAGATTATACCACGCTTGAGCCTACATGTATTTCTTGAGAGAGTCAATCACAATTTCAGTACGTACAGTGTATTGTTACATAGTGGCTGATTCATTAGGAGAGTAGTTTTATGTTCTAAATATATTCTTATATTACTGTGTCTAGAATCTGGATGGATTCATGCTCAGTCCAATACATTAGTCGTGCTGAATATGGCGTCAGCTTGTCTTGGTATTTGTTTATCATCAGACTGGTTATGACGTCATCCGCCCACATGATTGATGGGTTTGCCGTGGACAATCTCGACGGTCACCTGCTCATCATGTTTCTATTTGCCTTTTTCTTCGATTTCGATGTGATGCTTCATCGATTTATTACCCTTTCGGCATTTTGTTAAATTGCAATTGTTAACCAACCTAATGGACTGTAATATAGCCAACCTTTCTAATTTAATTAATAATGTTATTGTGAACTAATTGAACAGCACGTCTAGCTGAACACTATACAAGCAGGAGACCTGAAGTCTCCAAAAGAGCTTTCTCGCTTTATTAGCTTTATTTTTTGTCGTCAATAAACAGCTAGTTC
Organism: Chamaedrilus cognettii; assembly: GCA_034695025.1. Taxonomy (NCBI): domain Eukaryota; kingdom Metazoa; phylum Annelida; class Clitellata; order Enchytraeida; family Enchytraeidae; genus Chamaedrilus; species Chamaedrilus cognettii. Next base: position 5,841 of record JAQIWG010003333.1, read on the forward strand.
CCTTATCGTGTCTTACTTGTCTTCATAGTAGTTTATACATGTCTTGCAAGTCGGGGAACAAGGAATAAACTTGCAGCCCATAGCTCCCCGAGCGAGTCGTAGAAGGCGACTAATGAAAGGGGAGCGTTTTTGTGACGACACCGGCCCTCTTACACAGAACGGGACTGTAAAAATAGTCTTCGTTACTTTACACGGTCCTTAAATTGCAACCCCACCCCACCTTGTAGGGAAATAGGAATATGCATGTAGTCTAGGTTAGGTAGGGCGGAATAGATACATGTAGGCTATCAGGCGGAACCCTGGCCGCCCGTCTGGTGTCAGTACTCCTCAAGCGCGCGGGTATATTATACCAGCATTGGTGTAATTTCCACTACATGTATATGGGTTTGCACCATTTTCTTGAAGCGTACATTGTGCACGACGCGCTACGAGAATGACCATTTGTGACAGGGGAGGGAAGAGATATTGGCACGCGTAAACGTCGTGTTAAATTTGTGTCTAGTAGGCCTAGTCTATTTGTGTAAAAATAAATCGGTTGGAGGGAAGCAGAATTGATTTTCGCTAGCGGAACGATCGAAAAACATTTTTCCTCTGCAAATTTGCAAACCATGAACATTTAACGGACAATGGGGTCATAGTCGCTGGTATGACATGCTGTTTTGGGGGATCTAAGCTTGTAGGCCTAATTGAGTAAACATGTGTGACAAGGGGATAAAAAAATCCTTAAAATCCTGAAAGTTGCTCTATGGACATTCAAAATGTTTCGTCTAACTTATCATGACACTGTTATGCTTTTTGCATACCAGTATTTTAGCCGTGATCGCTTCCTCCCCGTAAAACTCAGCAAATGTGGACGAATTGCCCAGACCATCAAAGTTAGTCTGAGGGCTTGAGTTAAGCCGCACACTCTGAGTGTGCGCCTGATATTGAAAATACTGGAACTCAGCATAGTACATGTACACGTAAGTCGATGCACTCTTTTGAAGCACCTTCGCAATTTCAACTGTGCCACACGGGCCACGCTGGCACATTTTGATCAAAGTTTGTCTTTCATTTATTAATCGATACTGGTAGTGCATTAACATTGAACACTAATTAATTAATTAATTGCGTGGGCTAAATTGTCCGTAGGCCCATTCATTGGTGACTAAATAAGTCTTAGATCAAAGACAACTTTAGACAGAAAACAGACAACGAGATGCGTGTAATAATGTAACCCCTGAAGGTCGAGAACAAAGAATTGGCTTGCAGCCCAGAGCTCCCCGGGCGAGTCGTAAAAGGCGATTAAAGAAGGTGGAGCGGTTCTATGCCGGCTCTCTTATACAGAACCGGACTGTATATTATAGTCTCTATACTACACAGAGTCCCAAAACTACAAAAAATACAACAGCAGAAAACGTGTAGGCCTAATAATGCAGTTGACAGCTATGAACCAGGACGAGAGATTTCAAGCACAAATTTGCGTTAAACATGCGGCATACGCATACATGTACATTGAATAATTTTTTGTTAACTGTTTACATCTCAACTGGCTCTATAAAATAAAGTATTGGTGAGAAAATATAATTTCATAGAATTAGAGGGGCGTGCAACAAGATAGACAATGCCGCATTCCCAGATCAAGCCAGAGTTCACCCTGATTTTGTGAGATGAGAAAAATCTTGTTTGAAGGCTCAAATCTAAGACTGCAGAATAAATTATTTTGATATGAAGATTTATCCATAATATGATTTTGTCATTTGTAGGAAGGCAATAATTGAGCTATAGGCCTAAAGCCTATAAGTTATGAGCCAATGCTGAAATAGGCTCTATCTTCTCTCTGAAAATTTCAAGTCAGTCCCGAACCTGCCGCTTCTCCTTTCCGTCATATGATCTGTCAGTTATGACAGAATGACCCCTTCCAGAATTGTTTGCTACGGGTCTATACTTGTACCCACGTATTAGTAAAAGGGAGTCTGCTTCTAGGTTATTTAGGCCTATACCCAGTTGCTTAATTGAGAGTAACATTAGATTCGACATCAATGCGTCATGCATCCAGCCATGCCGCACAGTGAAATATACATCTAGGATCTCTTTCACACGAAGCGATGAGTTTATGAGGGCCAGAAGTGAAAAACCCTCTATTATAGTAGAAATACTATAATAGAGGGTTTCTTGGCTATAATAGTCGCAGAACAAACACGATATCACTACCCAATCATATCCCGTTAAAAGAGATCTTAGACCCAATTTCAATACGCTTTTATTGGAGGATGTAATATCGATCTGAGATCATTCAAATGACGGTTACATCACATCCTACGAGCCCTCTTCTACGAAGATCTTCCCAGAATCCGCCTCAGAAGATGTAATGCACAGTTTTGTGTATTCATCGACGCTGTCTTCCGGGAGCAAACGTGCCCCACAAACATTTGACCATAAAATGGCTATATTTAGGTTTTATATGCCATGCATATAGGTGACCAATCGGAAGACTACCTGGAAGACCACTGCTTACTGAAAGATATCGTGTAAGCTCACGCGTGTTCCCGAAAACGCCCCTTTCCATAATACACGTGTTCATGTCCCCTTCAAGTAACATGGCTCTTCCCGCAAGGTGATTCGTATTCTGCTAGCAAGATGTGATGTAACTGCAGCATAGCACACTATTCAATAACAGGATCTGAGATATTCATCCACGATGATTCAAATATTTCTTCACTGAGCAACCGGGTCCGGGTGTCAGAGCGGCTTGCAGCAGTTCCTAAATATCTTGACGCAGTGGTTGTCAGAGTCAGCCACGACGACGTGTCCCACTGATGTGACGGCAAGGCCCTGTGGCCCGTACAGCGGCTCGTCGGACGTGTCCAGGCACGCCTCGACACAAAACATACCCAACTCGTCGAACACCTGGCGACGAAAACATTAATAAACTCAAGTCTTTGTTACACGTAATTCTTTCGCCTCCTGGTGAAGACTGCTGGAACAGGATTATTGTAGCCGGATGCGCTTCTTGATGCAAAGCAAAATGATAAACGGCATTAAATGATTGACCGTGACTACCTATTTTCGATAATACTTTTGTTGACCTTGATGTTGATTTGAGAGCCCCAGTTTTCATCTACTCCCAACGACTTTACGCAGGAGAAAATAAATCATCAAAAAACTTTACACCCATGGTTAGCGCTATGGCAAACAGATATGCGTGTTGTGTGCCTACTGTCAAGTTACAAGAAGCAGGCCATAAATTTAGTCACAGGTGATGTTCATAGTGTCTTCCTTGTTCGCGTACACATTTCAGGAGACATGGTTTTATCCGCGTGACCCTCAGATATTGAGTGTAGAGTCTACATCTCTACTCGAGAAACGTAGTTATCATTCTGGCCTGCGAATAGCCCGACGATTCGTCTGTTTGAAAAGTGGCATCTGTTTTATCACAAAATCACATATCAAGCAGTCGAATAGTGGGGTCTTCTGTCATATGTACGCAAACAAGGAGGACACTATGAACATCAGCGGTGACTAAATTTATGGCCTGCTTGTTTGTTACTTGACAGTAGGCACACGACACGCAGCAACTAATGTTGGAAACTTTCTTTTTCAGTACCTTTTCTAAAACAGCCATAATTTTGTCAAAACTAGTCACATTTCTCCTCATATTTCCACATTGTTCTAGATATGGCTACAGTTACTGTGCGTAAAATTGCAAACCAATCGAATCATTTTTGACCGAGTAATGATAAGTTTAAAGTGCTATCGTTTTCATCGGAACACGGTGTAGATCTGCTTTTAGTAGCAAGATAGAAAAATTACTACTACCCAACTCTTATATAGAGAAATGATGGAAAGGAAAAAAATCGCATGGAAATATGAAGAGAATGGCGGAGGACCGCCAGGTGTGGACAGTGAAGAGGTTGGATACCAGAGATCTGCCGTTTGGCAGTGCACTAGAGAGAGAAATAGAAATATAGATTCTATACAAAAAGTATGGCACATGCTTAGGAGTGAGCGAGACTAAGGGTCCGAAGAGCAATATATCGTAGTTGACGGTTCAAATTCTCTTTGGTCTCGTTCATGCACTTTAGTCCTAGTCATTTCCAAGGGTTTACGATTAGGTTTAGCATTAACCCCTTATCTACATTATATCATAATTCCAGCCCCAACCGCAATGATAGCCCAAACTCAAATCCAACTCTAACCTCAAACCTTAACAACTTAATGAAACGAAGGTGAATGTGAACACACGAAATAGACACTGCAGTTAGCAATGTTAAGATTGTAATGCATGCAGAACACGGGAATGAAATTTGCATCAATCCATCTTGGATCCTGCTAATTAGCATACCGACTGGAGGAATTCGTTGTTTATCCAACTTGAATAAGTTGAGATTTTGATTACGATTAACGAAGCCGGAAGCGTTAGTGATCTTGGGGCTGGTTTCTATAAACACAGATTTAATGGTGGTATATGATTTAACCCACCTTTTTGCATAGGCTAAATCCTGAACCGCCATTAAATCCGTGTTGGAGAAACCAGCCCTTAGTATCATTAAGCTAAGGTTAGGGCTACACAAGGGCCAGAGCTAGGTTACGGCTAGGGTTTTCTTAGGTCCGTTTCTCAAATTATGCAAATTAGCAAATGCCAAGATGGATTGGGGCAGATTCCATTCTCGCATGCCGGACAGGGGACTTGTCATCCGGATGGCTGAACTACTACACTAAGGGCCACCCTTTACTTCTTGTGCTCAGTTCACGTCACGTTATCTGAATGCGAGAGTTATCCCTGTCTGCGACAAGGATGCGTCCCCCCCGGTCCACCGCCACGCCCGTCGGGCCGTCAAACTGACCCTCCCCAATTCCCGCCGACCCGAAACTGAACCTCAGCCGCCCCTCACTGCTGAACATAGGCACTCACACAAACGATTATTATAATAATGTTGCGTATGCTTGTATGATTGTCTGCGTTGTCTATAATCCGCTTGAAAAATTGTCCGCGTAGAAATTCATCAAGGCGACTACCTTTACCTCTAGGGGGCGCCAGCAGATGCCTATTGCTCCTGGGATCCTCAATAAGTCTCTAGCCGACATAGTGCTACTCTTATGACAGACACTGTGCTCCCGAGAATCTGCGATGGAATTGCCAGCTTTTCGTTCCGACCGCTAACTGAAAAGCAAGTATACGACCTGCTAGATAAGACGAAGGCTAAGATCGCAACAGGGCCTGACGAACTGCCGGCCTTCCTACAAAAAAACTGGCACCAGAGATCACTCCTGCCCTAACTATAATTTTCAATGCTAGCTTTGCACGGCAAAAATTCCCGGGTCTCTGGAAGAAAGCTAATGTCTGTCAAGTGTACAAATTCAAGGGCAACAAGACTGATTCCAGCAACTATCGACCAATTTCTGTTCTGCCTGTACTTGCTCGCACCTTCGAAAAAGCAGCAGCCGCCCATTTGTATGCGATACCCATCAGGTCATCCCCCCCAACAGTTCGGTTTTAGACGTGGTTCGAGTTGTGAGATAGCCCTGCTTACGGCACTGGACTCCTGAATGGGAGCTGTTAACGAATGAAAATACGTTAAAGCTCTACTACTCGATCTCTCCAAAGCTTTCGACTGCGTCCCTCATCAGCTACCGATCACGGAACTCAGGTTAGATGGGGTTGAAGCTGAAGCCTTCAGTTAGTTTGACGATTACCTCAATGGACGCTCTCAAAGAATCTGTGCGAATAAAGAAATAACGAGCTGGAGAGAGGTTAATAGAGGTGCGCCGCAGGGCTCATGTCTGAGTTCCCTCCTCTTCAACATATTTGTCCGTAGCCTACCTCAGTGCGCCGAAGCTGGCCGTGCACAATTCGCAGATAATGTCACGGAAGCGGCAGCTGACACACACCTGAATACTGTCGTTCAAAAGTTCACCACTGCATTTGAAAATGTGAAAACCTTCTTTGACTTTCACGATTTTAAAGTCAATGCAGCCAAAAGACAGTTCATTGTATTCAAAAGCACCAGCAAGAAACTTTCGGAGGATTTCCAGCTAATACTGAACAACTGTGAAATCAAGCCGGTGAAGGCGGTTAAACTGCTGGGAGCAACTTGGACAGACACTTTACCATGGGCGATCACATAGATGCAACAATGCCTAAATGCCACGGCCTACTGGGAGTCCTGAGGAGAGCTGCTCCCAACCTCCCCCAGGCCTTGCTGAGATTGGCTTATGCCGCATTGATGACGCATGACGCATGACGCACACACTTAGAATATGCCAGCGCGGTACTGGCTCCATGATCGAAGACCCAACAGGAACTAGATGTTCTCCAGCGTATTGCCGCCTGTATCGTCCTGCGACAGCCTCGCGACGAGTACTCCGGAATCTCTTGGCCTCCCCTTGCTTGAATCCATCTTGAATCGCAGAAAGGAACACATGGTTCACCTAATGGAGAAAGTTCTGTCGAAAAACTGCTACCCCGCGTTACACGGACGGTTTTGCGTCCTGGGCTTGGACGAGGTCACGGGGAACTGCTCGATGAGAATCGGTATTGGAAAGAACAGATTAAGAATTCACGGGTCCGTCGCATACAACGAATGGAAGAAACAACGTATCTAGAGACGCCCTGCGTAGGGCTCCGTCGAGGCGATGAAAAGGAGCCGCGCGTATGACGCCCGGTGTCTCCAAAGCTCAAATCTGCCCTAGTACTGCACCCAGCCCTTTGTCACACAGTCCGATCGCCACCCTGTCATGGGTGCTCATTTGCCCCTCGACGAAAAAGACGACAACTAACCAAGTCCACTACACAATTTTGTGAATGGAAGATACATCATTTCATTATCATAAGCAATTTAGTTACAAAAAAATCAATTTGCCCCAAGATGCCTACGTAAGATGACTAATAAAGATAACTAAGTAAATAAAGAGAGCTCCCTTAATTCATTAGCCCTAATCATACCTAAGGGATCTTGGACTAGCGGCAATTTGCTCTCCAGAGAGGAGAACAACGATATTGAATAGGCAGGTAAAGCTGTCAAGTAATAATTGAAGGGCCCTATGGAATAAGGGTCCCAGCCGAATTATTCCGTTATTAATTTTATTTTAAATTCATTTTTACTGATACCTCGTCCACCATTTGTGTGCATTTCAAAGCAACCAAAATACAGGGTAGCAGTCTAATATCGTCTGAGAACGGGCACCACGGCAGTAAGTTTGCTTTCTGACATTGCTAATTATCGAATTTCTCGAAACGCCTAAATTGTACTAGGTCCCTTATTACACAGGGCCCTTTAATTTAAATAGACCTAGTCCATCAGCTTAGCACCATAATATAAAGCACAATTCATATTATTATTTCAACACGAGAGCCTGAGAGAAGATCGACCTTGACAGAGTTGTAGTGGAGTCACTGACGACGATGTCGCACCCGGTCGTAGAGAAGAAGTGCGGCCCCGAGAACTGCCCCTCCTTGTCCCCCCTTGGTCCTCTGCCCCTCCTTGTCCCCCCTTGGTCCCAAGCCGCTGCAGCACCCTCCCGTCGGGCGCGTGAACGTACACACAGCACCCCCTGTTATCAACCACGACCACGCGCCCCTCCGCATCAACACATACTGGCAAGGGGCAAGCAATCAATCAAGCAGTCGAATTGCTAATTATATCATAATACATTGTAATCACAATGTACTATACAGACAAATATTACTGGTCACCAACAAGGGCAATACTGCAACAAATGTTACAGTATCGTAGGACTAATTATGTCTAGCTTAACAGTGAAATTCATGAGTGGATGCACTTAAAGCATGATAGTGACATAATAGATTACATAGATTACATAATTCTATTGCTCCTTGAATAGGCTAGGCCGACACAGGTTCTATTTCTATTATTGTTTCTATTTTGTTCTATTGTCAAAAGCGTTGTCTATCGGTTTAACAGAGTACAATTTATGAAAGCAATACAGGAAGCACTACAGGATAAGGATGGTGACTGTAATGATGTCCTTGTCAAGCTCGTTGCTTGTTTCACGGGTTCTAAAGAACATAACAATTTGAATGTTGATTAACGCTTGACCGAGGAACAGAGACGGCTGTAGGAATGTTTAACTTGGGACTCCTCAGGGACGGGGACTTTACAATTTTAAGGCGTTGCGACGATTTTTTTGACATTGTGAGAACTCGCGACCGGGGAAGGGGGGGTGAGGACAAAAATTGCTGAATTATTCTTAACAGTCATTGTCTTATTTTCCTTCTTGAAGACACTTTCCCCCGTCACGATACAGGTGACCCCAACCATTTCAAGTTAAGAGCGTCAACAATAGCCTAGAACTTGGGACGCAAAAACCACAATACAGCCCTGTTGAGCATTATCTGCATAGTTATTCCTGAAGAGTGGACGCCAAAATGACGCTAGAAACGCCACCGGGACGCAAAGCCCTGAACTGGGGACGCCTTACGTCAGTTGGCTTCCATACAACGGTCAGTATCGAAGAAACAAAATTTTCTTTTTTAAACACGGCGTTTAGGTCTAATATGCGCCTGTCCATCTACCGAGATGGCCATTCAACTTTCAATTCAATTAAATTTTGCTTATTCATACAAACATCATGTGCCCAAAGTAATTAGATGCAAAATACAATAATAACGTCACAATGTACACAACAAAAGATGAAAGGGATAACAGGATTCTTCTCGAAACTCTAAACATTACCCCATACTGATTATTACCAGATAGATTGCACTTGCAGCCACAATAATAATACAAAAAACTGTAGATCTTTCAAGACAGGCTTGCAACTGTAGCAGTCTCTAGAGAAACATGTTAATAAATTATGAGCAAAATAATAATAACTAGAGTTAATCAAATTGCAAATTTAAATTTTTTGTTTTAATTTTCATTTCACAATGTTCGCTTATGACAAAAATTAACAAAATTAAAAAGTGTGTCGGATTTAACAGCAATATAATCATAATTAGAAATCAAAAACAATTTTTGTATAGAGGCTTGGTATTGAATGCCTATAGGTTGTGATATTAGTTTATACATGTATATCATAGTTACAAAAACAATATAACTGATTATGCTGGCAAATAGCCTGTTATGATAAATGTAAGGTATGCTGCTGCTACATGTACAGGTGTACATTGAATTCTCTGACCAATGACTGACACAACAATTTGTTTAAAGGATGGTATTCATTAAATTTAAAAAGATACATTTAGGCATAAAAAGTGATGACTAAACTTCGTCGTATTTTAAACTTAAAGCATCATTAAAATTCTCTTCGTGCAAAATTTCTTAAATAGCGACAGTGTGGGAGCCCATACTGTATTAGGTGAAAGTCCATTTCATATTCTGACAACTCTGTAGCTATATGAGTACAGAGTAACATTACTCTTTGGCTTGCTGGCTCGGAGCTTAAGTCTGTGTCCTCTAGTTAAGCTGTTCGTTTCATATGTAAAAAGATTGCCTTTATCGATATCAACCATATCATGCTAAATTTTATAACACAGGATAAAATCTGAGAAAACTCGGCCCAATTCAAGTGACTTCAGATTTGCTTTTACTAATCTTTCTTGATACGTTAGCTCGCCAAAACCAGGCAAACTTTAGTAAACCTCTTTTTGTACCTTTTCTATTTTTATTATGTCGTCTTTGGTATACGTGTAAATGTATAGATGTGCCATGTAAACGTATAGGCTACGCTTAGGGCCCATACTCATGTTTTGGTGCAGACTTTATTAAGAAGTAGACGATTGAAATTGTTGAGTATGTAGCCAAATCATAGGCCTAGAGCCCTAGACTATACATGTATGATCACTTGCAGCTCAGGTTCCTTGCGCGAGATATCATATCCATGTAGATGTAGGCCTAGGCTACATAGCAATGAAATAGCCTGTCAAATCAGCCTGGAACATCCGTGGACTCAGGCCATTATGAAAGTGTTCGGAATGTTTGACATTACTGTCGTTATGCTGTGCCAGTTCTTCTTTACAAGTATTTTGCCGCTTGGCCACATTGTAGGCTATTCACCGCATGCAATGTGTTTTTATTCACAGCTGGACATCTTAGAAAACAACACTTGTGATGGAATATTTGAAGCTCGAAGAAGGAATGATATAAATAAACTTGCAGCAAAATATAGCGCTGATATCGACGATATCTGTGAAAAATAACGAAAAATTATTTATAATCATTATATCGCTCTGAATTGTTATTGTAGACTGAATGAACAGCTGAGGCTAACAGTGTATATTGCACAATATTGTGACTTTTCTAAACTGCTAGCCCTGTCAACAATAACCTATGCTGAATTGTCAATTGATTTGTAATTAGGCCTAGGCATTTTGAATACCAGTACTTTCCTTATTTAATTTATTGGTTCCTCTTAGTTTTGTTTATTGCTCAATCGCTTGCGATGAATAAAGCTCCTCAAAATAAAAAATTATATAAAAAATAAGTTAAGTAACACGTTATGCGGGACGATTAACGAGAGCATCTGATCGTCAGCCGGTGTAGGCTACGATACACCGGTGACACCTACATATTTCGCTTACCATAGAGCGGGCGGACCATTGTTCAATATTTGAAATACTAGACCGGTGACAAATGCCATAAAAATGGTAACCTACAGACTATTATAATACCATTTTTCACAATTTTAACACTAAGCCATGCGCAGCACTTGACAAACGTTGTAGTGTGTAGACTGCAGGACCTGAAGGCCTGCAATATGGCTTTTTTTATCAATTGGGTCTTTTGAGTCTACCTAAATCATAGTAGTCAAGTTTTGACAGCCAATAATATTTTTCAAGTTTTTGACCCTCGGACGAAAGCTCGGAATACGTGTAGTTTATAGAAAGTCATTAGAAACGAACCCACTAGAGTTGTGAAAGTAAACTGTTGTGTAGAAAGGTATTGTATTAGATTATGTTGGGTACGGGGAATCCGAATCTGCAATCAATTCTTATTTATCGTGACGTTTTTTATGCAATTGAATTCCTTCGTGTTTTTGTTTGTTTATGTTTTAAACGGTGAGGAATTTAGTAACCTTAGCACAATTTTAGATTCAGATTTCTCGCATAGTGTTCCATACAACAGGCTACTCATCTAAAAACAACGTGACTTAAACTCATTTTAAATAATTAAATAATTATTTGCAATTTGGCGCCAACGGCCTACAGAGTTCATGGCAACGGAACGTTGTTACATTTCAGTCGCAATTTGTGATTGGTTGTTCTTTGTCAATGTATCAAGGTTGGCTCGGGCCTTGGTAGACCTAATTAAGCCGTCAGAGTATTTTAGGCCTTTGATCTCAAGTGGAAGATTGCTTCAGAAAATGAATCGCAAACATGCATCAACATGTACTGCTTGAACGACTTAAAGTCGAGCTCAGCTTGCTAAGCTGCTGAAATCAATGACATAGCGAAATCAAATCGTGCTTCGTAAGGGAACGATTTCAAGGTGGAACTAAGTGGCGACTTCAAGCATGAGTTAGCTGGGCCGCGTCCTATACCAGATTAAGAAAATAATGACTGCAAGCGTTCAGAATTGATAACGAATTTAAAGCGTCCACTGATTGGTGGAAGGATGGACCATATTTATAAATTAGCACAATTTTATGCAGCAAGCAGCATCACACTGAGATCAGCGATGTAAAATAGAGTCGGCGGAAAGAAGAAGGAGTAGAAGCGATTTGATAACGTGTGTCCGGTGTCCGCTTCCTTTCAATTTGGTCACGATATTCACGAATAGGTCCGGTAGCGCACACTTGAAAGGCATGGAAGTGCACTACTTCTATTTTATAAGTAGCATGCGTTACTCTTATTATGTAAGGGCTAAACTGAACTGCGCGTATTTTCCCGACCCCACTGCCTTAGGCTATCATAATTCTTTACGCTGACGATTAATAGCGGTCAATAAAAGGGAAACCATTGAATGTTGTGACTTGAGAATGATAGCCTACGTGTCCTCCTAGCGTACTTTAACCACTATAAGTAGCCTGTTATAGATATTTTCTGGCCGATAGCTCTGAGTATTGATATGCACAATATAGTTTCATATACACTGTGGGGCACAAAAAAATTGCACCCTTCCTGCTTTTGCAATAACTGAATCAAGCTGAGGTCAAATAGAGTAATTTTTTGCAAGCAGCTACCTGAATGAAGTTGTAACTAAACGGTGTCAAAAACATCAGCTTTGATAACAGGAAATTTTTTACAGTACTGTATTCAATGAACGGGTCAAAATCGTTCAACAACAGACAGCTAAAACATTAAAAGTCATGACTGGTTAAAAGTTGTG